>JAJAGP010004784.1:0-43373 GCA_025084515.1 Ancistrus triradiatus
TCATAGTTGAAGTGTACCTATGATGAAAATTACAAACCTCTCTCATTTTTCTAAGTAGGAGAACGTGCACAATCGGTGGCTGACTAAATACTTTTTTTTCCCCACTGTACATTCAAGGTGGTCATCTTTCTAAAACTTCTAAAATAGGTCTACCTCGAACTTGGAGGGAACATTTATCTGATATTCTAGAAAAGAGTGAAGTTGGAATAATAGATGTACTATAAATTTCACAGATACAGCTCTACCATTTCCTGAAAAATATTACATCTTTTTGGATGTATTAAGTGTCTAAAACCCCCAAAAATTTAGAATCATTAAATGTATTTTAAAAATTGTTTTCTTGTATTTCTCTTTAGGATTTAGGAAGACAGGTATTACAGAGACTACTGACCAGAATACTGGGACCTGTTCAACACCCCATGAATTTCAGTTATCTTTGATTTATTTGCCACCAGGAGTTAACATTCATTGCGTTTATTTCAAACCATGTGAGCATTCCTGAAGATCTGGTTAGACAACTCTGAATGCTGTTGTAACACAGAAAGCTGAAGAGGAAGGTGTACCTTCTACAGAAGTTTAACTATTAAAGTGTCATTTTATGCTCAATTTTGTAAGATTTTAAAACATTAAAATATTGATGTTTTTTGCACACAACTGTCTTCTTGCTATTTCTTTATTAACTGTTCACTTTGTAAAAAAAAAAAAAAAAATAGTATGTGTACTGATACAACTTAAGTTTCAGTTTAACAGTTTGTCATATTCACTTCACAAAATGTATTTTACACTGTGTTTCCATGGAAAACATAATTCAAGACTGAGATGTAAATGTCTTGTCCATGGTTTTGTGATGGCCAACATGGGTTTATCATGGGTATTCTCCTCCTTTTTGCGTTCTGTCTCAAGGGCATAGAGGCCCTATACAGAAGCAACATGTTACTCAAATGGTTTTCATAGTGACAGTTTTACCACAGAGGTCAGACACCAACCCAAAAATTAAAACCATAATGGTTATACTGAAGATAAACTGAGCTATAAATATTAAAACTCCCATCAATTATTTCAACTTGGTTCTATACTACAATATCCGAAGAGTCCACACCAGGTTTAAAGCAGATTAGTTATGAAAATGTAGCTTTGGAAATTCATACTGTTATCAATGATGCATAGTTTTTTTTTGTTTTTTAAGCTTATGATACAACATTTATTCCATCTTAACTTTATCATGTTTTGAATATTTCCATTATACAAATGTGTATTGACACACATAAATATATATATATATACACATTAGACATATACTTAAGATATTGAGTTGTAGAATCAAGATGGAATGAGGGATATGAGTAGAGTAAACATATCAATACTTACATGTATTAATACATAATATTAATACATTATGTTAACAGTTATACATATGTAAATTTTTACCATACTCCTTAACTTCTCTAAACCTCAAATTTCCACCATAGATCTCCTTTTAGCTTTGTGTTGACTCTTGTCTAATGAGCTAGAATAAATCTGAGTTGAAGAACAGATCCATCTATCACAGATACAGTCCCAAGGTTATATACATGTGTACTGAATTCCAATATAATTAGGCGAGTTCCAAAACAAAATTCCACCATAGCTTGGCCTTAAATCTGGTCTTGTCAGCCATCAGATACTTTAGTAGTTAACCAAGTTTGAAAGCGTGAAATAACATTATTAATTCTAATAAACATAAGAGGTTAGTTCAACAGACATTCAGTAATAATTACAATATACAACAAGGTGGATATCTTTCCAAAACTCCACAACAGATTTACTTCAAACTTGGTGATGACGTTTGTCAGATGATGTAGTACAGAATCCACATGTTACAATCAACATACTATGGTAATTTTAACAAATACAGCCCCAGCATTTTCTGAAAAGACCATTTGCACTAGCAGAATATCCTACCTAGTTTTATGCAGAGAGCTATGTATGAATGTGCTAGGGTTAGTACATTGTCAGAACAGGACCTTGTTGAGAGTATTTCACAAAGCGATTGAGCTAGGTAACGTTGACTAAAAGCTGCCTAAACTGAGCTTCTAAAGCCTCTATGATGAACTGTGCATATTACTAAAAAGACATAATCGTTAAAACTAAAGTGGTGCTTTGAAAGTTTGTGAACCTTTTAAAAAATTTCTATTTTCTGCATAAATATGACCCTAAAACATCATCAGATGTTTTCACACAAGGGTCCTAAAAGTAGATAAAGGAGACAACCAATGTTGTACACAAATTAGGTCACACCAGGGTATACTGAAAAGCAAAGGTTCACGGGATACTTTTGCCACTCACTAGTAATGTAGTAGTATTGGACTTCGTTCCTCAATAAATAAATGCCCAAGTACGGGGGTTGAACGGTGATTTTTGTTCAGGTGTGTGTTTTTAACTGGGTTCTCTTTAGGCTTTATCTATTTTTAGGACTTATGTGAAAATCTGATGATGTTTTAGGTCATATTTATGCAGAAAATCGGGGCCAAAAGTCAGAAGCAAGAAAGTTTTTGAGGCGAAAGCGAGACTGAGAGAGACACAACTGAAAAAAGGCGCAACGAAAGCAAAAATGGATTCTTCAAGAATATAAAACACAAAATGGACAATTAAGTACAGAAACATTCTTTTTACAAACCTGATTTTATAACTCCCAATTTTAATAGTTTTCTCAATTACAAAATGTCATTTATTGGTTATGAATTCTGTTTTTTGATTCTCAGAACTTTTGGCCCCATTTTGACACCATATAAATCTGATATGTTGTATCCCGCTGATGCACTAATGCAGAGGACATAGTGAGTAGTAGTTATTTTTTGTGTGTAATTTGACTGTTCAAAGTAAAATACTAGTCAATCCATGACTGCAAATAAATGAGTGTATATTTTTTCTGTTCCAGATATGTATGATGATCAGTTACAGGGGTTCCCCTGCCACTTGTGTCCACATTCTTATACATCTGGAATTTACCTCCAAGAACACATCAAGAGATGCCATATCAGGAGATGTTATGTGAGGCTGCTGAAATTAGGAGAGAATCAATCTGAGAATCCGACACCAACAAGAAGCTCCAGTAACATCCATTATGAACAAATGCAGAAATGTATTCACCGCTGCTCAGATTGTGGGTGGAGCTTTACTCAAAAGAGAAATCTCCAGTTAAACAAATGTGTTACAGAAGAAGAGAAAACATATCACTGCTCACATTGTGGAAAGAGTTTAGTTCACCAGTGTAATGTCCAACAACCACAGCTCTCTCACAAAGGAAAACTCTATCTGTGCTCACAGTGTGGAAAGAGCTTTGATAGAAAGAGAAGTCTCCAGAAACATCAACGCATTCATACTGGGGAGAAACCATTTCAGTGCTCACAGTGTGGGAAGAGTTTTAAACAACAGAGTCATCTCCAACGACATCAGCACGTTCACACTGGAGAGAAACCATATCAGTGCTCACAGTGCAGGAAAAACTTTACTCGACACAGTAGTCTCCAAGAGCACCAGCGCATTCACACTGGAGAGAAACCATTTCAGTGCTCACAGTGTGAGAAGAGCTTTTCATTGCATAGTCGTCTTCAAATACACAAACGAGTTCACACTGGAGAGAAACCGTACCAGTGCTCAGAGTGTGGGAGGAGCTTTGCTGATCCGAGTGGTCATCGACGACACCAGCGCATTCACACTGGACTGAAACCGCATCAGTGCTCTCAGTGTGAGAAGGGCTTTTCACGGCTGGGTAGTCTTCAAATTCACATACGAGTTCACACTGGAGAGAAACCGTACCAGTGCTCAGAGTGTGGGAGGAGCTTTACTCAGCATGGTGGCCTTCAGAGGCACCAGTGCATTCACACTGGAGAGAAACCATTTCAGTGCGCACACTGTGGGAAGAGCTTTGCTGATCAGGGTGCTCACCGACGACACCGGCGCATTCACACCGGAGAGGAACTCTGCCACTGCTCACAATGTGGAAAGAGGTTTGCTCATCAGACTAGTCTCCGACAACACCAGCGAATTCACACAGGAGAGAAACCTTATCACTGCACAGAGTGTGGAATCAGTTTTACTCAGTGGGGTGGTCTCCAGATCCACCAGCGCACTCATACAGGAGAGAAACCTTATTACTGTTCACAGTGTGGGAAGATTTTTGCTCAACGGAATGATCTCAAGAAACATCAGCGCATTCACACTGGAGAGAAACCGTACCAGTGCGCAGAGTGTGGGAAGAGCTTTACTCAGCACAGTGGCCTTCAGCAGCACAAGCGCATTCACACAGGACAGAAACCATATCAGTGTTCAAAGTGTGGGAAGAGCTTTACTATACAGAGTAATCTTCGACAGCACCAGCGCGTTCACTTAGAGTAACCACATTACTTGCTCACAGTGAGTGCCTTTCCATGTGCTTAAACAACAAACAGTATTTATCAATACATATATGAGTTATTTTGACACCAGAAGTTGACTTAACTTTGAAGTTCAAATGAAAAATGTAACTCTTTGAACACGTGCATGTGCACTATTATTCAACCCCCTGCTTTAATACCTTGTTGAAGATCATTTAGCTTTAATAACTTCCAAAAAACTTTTTCGGTAAGTACTAACAAGCTTCTTACATCTCTCAAATGGAATCTTGGCCCATTCTTCATGTGCAAAGGTCTTTAGTTCAGTGATGTTTGATGGCTTCCGTGCTGCAACTGCCTTCTTTAAATCCCATCAAAGATTTTCAATTGGGTTTAGATCTAGTGACTGAGAAGGCCACTCCAGAACATTCCAGGATCTTTTTCTCAACCAAGCTTTGGTTGACTTGGAGGTGTGCTTAGGATCATTGTCTTGCTGGAAGGACCAATGATTGTCAAGATTTAATTTGTCTACAGATGGCATCACGTTCCTCTTTAAAATGGCCTGGTCTTTCTGAGAATCCATGATGCCAGGTAGACAATAAAGATTACCAGTTCCTGCTGCAGAGAAACAGCCCCATATCATCAGTGACCCACCTCCATGCTTGACTCAGGGGATGGTATTCTTCTGGTCATAAGCCTGGCCTTTCGCACGCCAGACAATACCGCTGGTCCAAACAGTTCCAATTTAGTTTCATCAGTCCATAGAACTGTCTCCCAAAACCCTGTAGCCTTATCCAGATTCCTCCAGGCATATTCTAGTCGATATTTGATGTTTCTTGTGGATGTGGTACCTTGTGGTTCCTGGATTGCATCTTGGAGTCCGGCTATGAAGTCCTCGTTTATTCAGTGCACAGCATATATATGCTACTGAAGCACTTGTTCCAGCCTTCATCAGGTCATCCTTTAGGTGTCTTGCACTCACATGGGGGATTTTCTTACTTGTCCTGACTAAGTTGCTAAGGGCCCTTTCTCCCACGGCCAGACAGGTCTGCAGCTGTTCCATAGGTTTTAAACTTCATTATAATGCTCCCAATGGTGTCTCTTGGGATGTTATATTTTTTGGATAGGCTCTGTAGGTGTGATGAAATAATCTCCTTTCGCAGCTTTTGTGGAATCTCCTTTGTCTTTCCCATGATTGTAACTCACCTTGAATTCCTTCATGGCTGGGGTTTATATATTCATCACAGCTGATGCAAGTTAAGGCTCATTATAGAGTTCTCAAAGGCTTAATTATGTTTCAACTCCACTTTAGTCCATAAAAACTGCAAGAAAGCTTTAAAACCAACAATATTATATAGGGGTTGAATAATTGTGACATGGCTATCTTAACAAAATATACTGTTACACACAAATACTACATCATGCATTTTCTGTTTTGATTTTATGCATCACTCAACTCATCCAAAGCAGAATCTTGCTATTTGGAAAAAAAAAAACTTAAATTGATAAATCCTTAAAATCATTGGGGGGGTTGAATATTTTTTACTGCAACTGTATAGACAGTATATGGTAACACCATAGTTTACGATAAATTCAACTTACAATAGATTTGTCAGAACGTATCCCGATCGTCCCCATCCCCATTGGAGAGTACCTGTATTAACGTATTTACAGTGATTTCAAAAGTATTAGTATCCCTCATACTTCCTTTTATTATTTTTTTCCTTCTATAGTATAAAGTAGTAGAGTATAGTATGAGTATAGCACACAAGCAAGTCATAATGAGAGTATAAAGTATTATGTCAGGGGGAAGAATCAAACCAAACCAAACCACATATCAAACCAAATATCCTTACAATCAGTAAAATTTAGGAATTTTAATGATTAAATTTTAATTTAATCATTCATTTAATTTTATTAATCTTAAGTCAGATAAAACTGACGTAATATTAGTTGGACCCAAGGCTTTAAAAGACAGGATATCCACATCTATCTTAAAGCTCGATAACTGTTCGGTAACGCCCAGTCAACATGTAAAAAAAAACTTAGGTGTCACATTTGATTCAGATCTCTCCTTTCCTGTACACATTAGCAACATGACTAGAATTGCTTTCTTTCAACTAATTACGATGCTGAGAAATTGGTTCATGCCTTTATAGCCTTGAGGTTGGATTACTGTAACGCTTTACTTACTGGATGTTCTAGTAAATTTACACTGGAGAGCAAAATTAGAGAACAATGTATGAACACTTGATTTTTTCAGAAATAATGTAATCTACACTGCTCAAAAAAATAAAGGGGAAACTTTACGACATACACGACATAACTCCAAGTAAATCAAACTTCTGTAAAATCAAACTCTCCACTTAGGAAGCAACACTGATTGACAATCAATTTCACATGCTGTTGTGCAAATGGAATAGACAACAGGTGGAAATTATTGGCAATTAGCAAGACACACTCAATAAAGGAGTGGTTCTGCAGGTGGGGACCACAGACGACTTCTCAGTACCCATGCTCTCTGGCTGATGTTTTGGTCACTTTTGAATGTTGGTGGTGCTTTCACACTCGTGGTAGCATGAGATGGACTCTACAACCCACACAAGTGGCTCCGCTAGTGCAGCTCATCCATGATGGCACATCAATGCGAGCTGTGGCAAGAAGGTTTGCTGTGTCTGTCAGCGTAGTGTCCAGAGGCTGGAGGCGCTACCAGGAGACAGGCCAGTACACCAGGAGACGTGGAGGAAGCCGTAGGAGGGCAACAACCCAGCAGCAGGACCGCTACCTCTGCCTTTGTGCAAGAAGGAACAGGAGGAGCACTGCCAGAGCCCTGCAAAATGACCTCCAGCAGGCCACAAATGTGCATGTGTCTGCACAAACGGTTAGAAACCGACTCCATGTGGATGGTATGAGGGCCCGACGTCCACAGATGGGGGTTGTGCTCACAGCCCAACACTGTGCATGACGCTTGGCATTTGCCAGAGAACCCACCAGATTGTCAAATTCGCCACTGGCGGCCCCTGTGCTCTTCACAGATGAATGAAAGCAGGTTCACACTGATCACATGTGACAGACGTGACAGAGTCTGGAGGCCCCTTGTGAGACCATATGCTGGTGCGGTTTGGCCCTGGGGTTCCTACTAATGCAGGACAATGCTAGACCTCATGTGGCTGGAGTGTGTCAGCATTTCCTGCAAGATGAAGGCATTGCAGCCCATGGACTGGCCCACTCGTTCCCAAGACCTGAATTTGATTGAGCACATCTGGGACATCATGTCTCACTCCATCCACCAATGTCACGTTGCACCACAGATTGTCCAGGAGTTGGCGGATGCTTTAGTCCAGGTCTGGGAGGAGATCCCTCAGGAGACCATCTGCCACCTCATCAGGAGCATGCCCAGGCGTTGTAGGGAGGTCATACAGAAACGTGGAGGCCACACACAATACTGAGCCTCATTTTGACTTGTTTTAAGGACATTACATCAAAGTTGGATCAGCCTGTAGTGTTTTCCACTTTAATTGTGTGTGTGACTCAAAATTCAGGCCTCCATTGGTTAATACATTTGATTTCCATTGATGATTTTTGTATGATTTTGTTGTCAGCACATTCAACTTTGTACAAAACAAAGTATTCAATGAGAATATTTCATTCATTCAGATCTAGGATGTGTTATTTGAGTGTTCCCTTTATTTTTCTGAGCAGTATATATAAATGTAACTTGTAAATGAAATATAATTAAGTACCATTTGCTTAATATTCAGTGTTTATTGTAGGATTTTTTTCAGTCGGAGTCATGAAGCCCTCTCTGCCACGGACTTTACATTACATTAGTATTTTGAGATTTTTCAGCAGAAACACTGATATTCTTTAAATGTAAAATTTCATAGTAAATACATTTTACTTAATACTGCCAAGTTATTATAGCAGTAAAATTTAAAGTACTAGTACAACTTGTTATGAGTATTTTTTCAAGTAAGACCTACAAGTTATTTTTCATTGTATTTATAAGCACATTTCAAGTTAGCTATGAAGACTGTACAGTAGATGTAAAACAGAGTAAGCCAGCTGCATACAATATGTCAGTAAGGTATCTGAAAAATGAAATAAGATGACAAAAACGATTTTAAAATTATATTTAAATTCACAACATTACCATAAAATTAAGGTAAAAATGAAAATGGGTCACTAGATAGAAGCAATTTATTTATCTGCAAATTATCAATGTACTATGTATATTAATATTAAGGATTAATATTAAAAATATTTATAAAATAACAGTAGATTTGTTTAAAAATAAATATTATGCATTCTACATCTTGAGACATTCTGAGACGTTCTTATAGTCAAGACTTCTTAAGATGCATGCCTGTAGACATGTCTTAAAGACATCCCTCAAGATGTTAAGACGTCTTCATAATACAGTACGTCTCAAGACATGGTGATGGCTGGGTATGTAGCCAACAGCGCTCTCTGCTGGTGAAAAATCTCTGAGCAGATGTATGGTGGAACGTTCTCAGTACAGCAGGGATTTCAACAGGTGTTCAGCTCCTTAAGTGGTGGCATGATACGACATCATTGTGGTTACTATCCAGGTTGTTACTTTCACTCGTCAAGATTTCAGGTTCAATATATTAATAAAGTACTTTTACAATAAACGCTGCCACATAGTGCCGGGTCTAGACCCCAAATGGACAGACAGAGGCGACAGGAAAACTCCATGAGACATGTAAGGAGGAACCAGGCTCAGTTGTGGAACTTCATACAGGGGACACCAGACAAGAAATCAAAAAGAAATAGTGTATAAGACAGCAGCTGGTCAGTGTAGCATGTTGTGAATAATGATATACAAACCGGATTACAAAAAAGTTGGGACACTAAACAAATTGTGAATAAAAACTGAAGGCAATGATGTGGAGGTGCCAACATCTAATATTTTATTCAGAATAGAACACAAATCACAGATCAAAAGTTTAAACTGAGAGAATGTATAATTTTAAGGGAAAAATATGTTTTTTCAAAATTACATGGCATCAACAAATCCCAAAAAAGTTGGGACAAGGCCATTTCTACGACTGTGTGGCATCCCCCCTTCTTCTTACAACACTCAACAGACGTCTAGGGACAGAGGACACCAGTTTCTCAAGTTTAGGAATAGGAATGCTCTCCCATTCATGTCTAATACAGGCCTCTAACTGTTCAATCGTCTTGGGCCTTCTTTGTCGCACCTTCCTCTTTATGATGCGCCAAATGTTCTCTATAGGTGAAAGATCTGGACTGCAGGCTGGCCATTTCAGTACCCGGATCCTTCTCCTACGTAGCCATGATGTTGTGATTGCTGCAGAATGTGGCTGGCATTATCTGTTGAAAAAAATGCATGGTCTTTCCCTGAAAAGAGATGACGGTCTAGATGAGGCAGATGTTGTCTAGAACGACATTAGGTCTCTGCATAATGGTTTGCCTTCCGACATGCAACGCTGCACCATGACACAAAGCACTCATGCAAACCCAACCATCAGTGATGCAGGCTTCTGAACGGAGCGTTGATAACAACTTGGGTTATCCTTGTCCTCTCTGGTCCGGATGACATGGCGTCCCAGTGTTCCATAAAGAACTTCAAATCGTGACTCATCTGACCACAGAACAGTCTTCCATTTTGCCACACTCCATTTTAAATGACCCCTGGCCCAGTGCAAACGTCTGAGCTTGTGGAGCTTGCTTAGAAATGGCTTCCTCTTTGCACTGTAGAGTTTCAGCTGGCAACGGCGGATGGCACGGTGGATTGTGTTCACTGACAATGCTTTCTGGAAGTATTCCTGAGCCCATTCTGTTATTTCCTTGACAGTGGCATTCCTGTTTGAGGTGCAGTAACGTTTAAGGGCCCGGAGATCACGAGCATCTAGTAGAGTTTTACGGCCTTGACTCTTACGCACAGCGATTGTTCCAGATTCTCTGAATCTTTTGATGATGTTATGCACGGTTGATGATGATAACTTAAAAGTCTTTGCTATTTTACGCTGGGTAACACCATTCTGGTATTGCTGCACTATCTTTTTGCGCAACAATGGTGGAATTGGTGATCCTCTTACCATCTTGGCTTCTGAGAGACACTGACACTCTGAGAAGCTCTTTTTATTACCCAATCATGTTGTCAATTGACCTAATTAGTGTTAATTGATCTTCCAGCTGTTTATTATATGCTCAATTTCCTTTTTCCAGCCACTTATTGCTACTTGTCCCAACTTTTTTGGGATTTGTTGACACTGTGAAATTTTGAATCAACATATTTGTCCTTTAAAATGTTACATTTACTCAGATTAAACGTTTGATCTGTCATCTATGTTCTATTACGAATGAAATATTGACATTTGCCATCTCCTCATCATTGCATTCAGTTTTTATTCACAATTTGTTTAGTGTCCCAACTTTTTTGGAATCCGCTTTGTAGATACTGAGCTGATAAGGCCTCCCTCTGCGAGTGTTCTGGATGTTTAGTATTTTCTTAATGATGATAAAACTTTATTTAACTAATCCCAACCTCCAGATGATTACACTATGTAACACAAGTTTTGTTCCCAGCTTTTTAATGTTATATTCCAATTGCTTATGTCTAAAACAAATTAAAAATTGCTTACATTCATCATAAACTTCGCTTTTGTGACCACGGCAACGAAAATTATGATTTTTTATTATAGAAACAGACGATTTTGCATCTTCTCATTTATACAGTCAGACTAAGAACACTATAGGCATTGCAAATTTACACAGATTACCAAAAACTGTTCAGAAGTGTCTGGTTTTCCGAGATTTACGACTATACTTCAAATCAGATTCACGAATCAATCCCCAAATATAGTCACCCATCATGTTCTCGTTATATTGTCCTTGGTAACGGCGTTCAAAGTTCATAATGTCCAGGTGGAAGCGCTCGCCTTGCTCCTCTGAATAAGCTCCCATGTTCTCTTTGAACTTATCAAGATGAGCATCAAGGATATGGATTTTGAGTGACATCCTGCAGCCCATTGCAGCATAGTTCTTTATCAGAGTCTGGACCAGTTGTACATAGTTTTCATCTTTATGATTGCCTAGGAAGCCGCGAACCACTGCGACAAAACTGTTCCAAGCCGCTCTCTCCTTCCTATTCAGCTTCTTGGGAAATTCACTGCACTCTATGATCTTCTTGATTTGTGGTCCGACGAAGACACCAGCTTTGATCTTTGCTTCAGACAGCTTAGGGAAAAGATCTTGGAGGTAAGTGAAAGCTCTCGACTCCTTATCTAGAGCCCTGACAAATTGTTTCATGAGCCCCAACTTGATGTGTAGTGGTGGCATCAGCACCTTGCGTGGGTTCACCAGTGGCTCCCACTTTACATTGTTCTTCCCCACAGTGAACTTTGTCCGCTGAGGCCAGTCCCGCCTGTGGTAGTGCGCTTTAGTATCCCGGCTGTCCCAAAAGCAAATAAAGCAAGGATACTTAGTAAAACCACCTTGGAGGCCCATCAGGAATGACATTTTGAAATCTCCAATAACTTCCCAGCCGTACTCATCATACTTCAAGGCACCTAGCAACATCTTGACACTGGTGTATTCCTCTTTCAGGTGCACCGAGTGAGCTACAGGAAGAGATGGATACTTGGTCCCATTGTGAGGATTGAGGATTCAGCAGAGCAAGACTGATCACCCGGTAGCAGAGTAACACACAATATATACATTTGAAAGTAGTGGTCCTCCTAAGCTCCTCCTGTAATGGGTGTGGGGTGAAGTGTGAATACTGTCGTTATCAGAATCTGAATAGAGAATGAATTCACACCTGTCTGTCTAGGTCAGTTCCCCTTTGTCTGTGATGGCTGTTGCCCACTTACTATGCAATCCCAATCAATTAGATCATGTCTCTCCGTATATAGTGGCCCTATATAACTGTAGTTATACAGCTATCTACAATTCTGTACAGTCCCAGAAAGTTCTAGATAATTCTGGACAGTTCTAGAAACTTCTTGATAGTTCTCACAATTCCAGAAGCTTCTTAAGTATCTTGAAATATGGCGAATATCCTTAAAAATAGATCAATTTCAAAATATCAATTGTGCTGACACAAAAGCAAAGTTGTTAAGGGAAATAATAACTTTTTTCTATCATTTAGCGTACAACAATCAGGAAAACACACTAACAACGGGAACAAAAAGTTTTTGAAAATTGTTACCCATGGTGTACTGTTGTTTTGGATTTTGGAGACAGTTAAGAGTGGGGAAGTTGTTGGTTGTTTACAGTACATTCATCCATAAATGAACTTAATTCTGTAATTACTGTGTATGTCGAACTGTTTTTTATTTATCTATAGCTGATATTGCACTCACCTTCATTTATGGGATTATCAGCAAACAAAAGATTCATTTTAAAAAAAATTTAAATCATCCATAGTGAATCAATAATTATTAATATGGAAAATGGACTCTATACCGTTGCTTGTCTTTATCACAAACACTTGCTGCTTTCAAGTGCTGTTGTTTTATCTGGATAATTGTTACCCGGCATCTGTCCTAAACTAAATGCTCTCAAAAAGTCTGTTTTAATAACTTCATTAGTATAAACACAGATAGCTCCCATAGAAATAACAACCTAAGACTAAAGCTAGGATAACATAACATTAGATCACTTACAAACAAAGCAGTGATTGTAAATGAAATGATCACTGATAAATGCTTACACGCTCTCTGTCTCACTGAAACTTGGATTAGACCTGATGAATATTTAGCCTTAAATGAAGGCTCACCTCCTGGATACAGTCATGCTCACCGCCCTCGTCCTAATGGTCGGGGGGGAGGCATAGCCACAATTTTTGACAAAGAGCTAGGTGTTATAACTAAATCCCATTACAAGGCTAATTCTTTTGAAATACTAATTTTTAATGTGACTGATCCATTGTTATGGAAGTCAAAACCATACTCTTTTCAGCTTATCACCATTTACCATCCTCCTTGTCCCTATTCAGAATTTCTTCAGGAATTTGCTAACTATCTTTCCTGCTTAGTACTGTCAACAGATAAGGCTTTAATTGTAGGTGATTTCAATATTCACTTTGAGAATGAGCAGGTTCAACTTAAAATTGCTTTCGAGTCCATCTTAGAATCCATGGGCATCACTCAGAATGTGATGGGACCAACCCACCGCTGTAATCATACATTAGATCTAATATTAACATTTGGTATCAATATAGATAACCTTGATATTTTCCCACAAAGTGATTCGATTTCAGATCACTATCTTTTAGTATTTGAGCTATCACTAATAAATAAAATCCTTCTGCCTCGTTATCACACCAAGCGCACTATCTCATCTGCTACTCCAGCTGCGTTTATTAAAAACATACCAAACTTGAAATTTAATACACCTACGGAGATCAATCATCTTGAGTGTGTAAATGACCAATTAGAATGTGTGTTTTGCTCATTCCTGGATATGATTGCTCCTGCTAGGGTCAAACACATTAGGGGAAAAAAAGGCTAGCACCATGGTATAATGACCACACCCATACCTTAAAGCAAAGAACACGGCATCTAGAGCGCAAGTGGAGACATAGTAAATTGGAGGTGTTTAAGATTGCTTGGAGGGACAGCATGGCAGAGTATAAGCATGCCCTTACTAAAGCTAAAGCTGCATAATTCTCCTCAGTCATAGAGAAAAATAAGAATAATCTAAGATTTCTCTTTAATACAGTTTCCAAATTAACAAAAAACCCTATAGAAAGTGACTCTCCCGTTCTGTGTAATTTTAACAGTAATGATTTCATGACTTTCTTTAATGATAAGATAGAAAACAGTAGGCATCAAGCTCGATGCTCATCACATCACCAAACTGTTCAGCAACCTTCCAGATGCAGCACAGTGAAGACATCTGTTTAATGATCTGTAAATCAAGACTAGAATCTTTTACCCCAATTACTAATACTGAACTATCCGCACTGATCAGCTCGTCTAAGTCATCAACATGTTTATTAGATCCAATTCCTACACGTTTACTCAAACAAGTAATACCTAGTATTATAGAGCCACTGTTAGTTATTGTAAATTCATCCCTTACCTTTGGTTATGTCCCCAAATCCTTTAACTCTGCTGTTATCAAGCCACTGATTAAAAAAGCCAGTCTTGACCCTTGTGTGATATCTAATTATAGACCAATTTCAAATCTACCGTTTCTGTCTAAAATCTTAGAAAAAGCCGTCTATCAGCAGCTCTGTAGTCACCTCCAAAGGAATGATATTTATGAAACATTTCAGTCTGGCTTCAGGCCCCATCATAGTACTGAAACAGCACTAATTAGGGTACTAAATGACTTGTTAATGTCCTCAGATAAGGGATGTGTTTCTTTTCTTGTTCTGTTAGATTTAAGTGCAGCATTTGACACTATAGATCATGATGTTTTACTAAACAGACTAGAAAATACTTTTGGTGTTAAGGGATTAGCACTTTCTTGGTTTAACCTACTTAACCGACCGGTACCAGTTTGTTCATATAAATAATCTACGCTTTAAGCTCTCAAAAGTGAAGTATGGCGTGCCTCAGGGGTCAGTGCTTGGCCCGCTTTTATTCTCTCTGTACATGCTGCCACTAGACTCAGTTATTCGTAAACATGGCATTAGTTTCCACTGCTATGCAGATGATACACAGCTGTACATATCAGCCAAACCTAATGACAGCCTTACAATCAACAAAATTGAGGCCTCTGTAAAGGAAATAAAAGATTGGATGTTATTTATTTTTCTCTTAATTAACTCAGATAAAACTGAGGTTCTATTAGTGGGACCCAAGGCTGTGAGAGACAGGTTGGCTACATCTGTCCTAAATCTAGATTGGCTCTCCAGTATTGTCCAGTCCATATGTAAAAAACTTAGGGGTCACATTTGATTCAGATCTCTCCTTTGATGCGCATATTAGCAGCATCACTCAAATTGCTTTCTTCCAGTTACGTAATATCGCAAAACTTAGAAATATCCTCTCTTTTAATGATGCAGAGAAACTTGTTCATGCGTTTATAACTTCAAGGTTGGATTACTGTAACGCCTTACTTACTGGATGCTCTAGTAAATCTATAAATAAACTTCAGTTAGTTCAGAATGCAGCTGCCCGAGTGCCAACACAAACTACAAAATTTGATCATATCACTCCTGTTCTACCATCACTACACTGGTTACCAGTTAAATTCCGCATTGATTACAAAATGCTTCTTATAACTTATAAAGCTCTACATGGCCTGGCCCCACATTATCTGAGTGAACTCTTAGAGTTTTACAATCCAGCTCGTCTACTTCGTTCGCAGGGTGCAGGGTCTTTTAGTTCCTAGAATAAAAAAAATCATAGCAGGGGGAATGACTTTCTCATACATGGCCCCCCAACTATGGAATAAACTACCCACTTTCATTCGAGACTCAGACACTCTCCAAATGTTTAAGTCTAGGCTAAAGACATACTTATTTACACAGGCTTTTGGTTAGACTTAGCCTGGGATGACTCGGGTCACTGGGGCCGGCGTCTGGAGTCATGTTTGGCCTGCCGGCCTGCCTTGTCCGTTAGCCAGGAGTGTCGGGTCTGGCTGAACTGGGCTCGGTCCTCTTGATCTTGACTTGTGCATCCTTGCCTTAGACTAAGGGCAGAGCTGGGAGTTCATAGTCAAAGAGCCTTATGGTGATCAGAGACGTTGGGTTGCTGTCTTCTGCCTCCCGTGGGGTTGCTATGTCTCTCGTGATCCCCCTTGGCTGTGTTACCTTCTGGTTCTCCTCTTTCTAGCTATGCTGCTATAGCTAATGCTGCCGGGGTGTCATGCTACACATGGCATCGGTGATTGTTAATAGACACTGTGCTCTTAATCAATAACTAAATACATTTCCTGTTTTCTCTCCGAGCTGTGTTCATGTGTGGGGCAGGAACTGGCACCGGATGTTCATCCGCTGCAGCTTCACTCAAGCTGCTTCCATCATCAGCTCCAGCCCCACCATATCCGGGCCACCAGAGGGCAGTAACTCCCTCCCCCCTCCGGTTATCTGGGAACGAAGTGCCGCCAACTACTTTCCTGCTTAGACTCAGGATCCTGGAGTGACTCTGTGTATCGAACTACTTAATGTCAATTTGCACATTTTACTTGAACTATGACTCCATGACTTATTAGTTTATATAAATTGGTTTCATTCTTACATTTATCATCTACGCCGCTCAAGGAGGTCGGGTCCGTTTTTGAGTCCAAGGTTTCTTCCTCATAACACTTAGGGAGTTTTTCCTTACCACTGTCGCCCTAGGCTTGCTCAATTTGGGATTGGACGTAGTATTAGGAAGATAATATAAACTGTAAAAGTGCTTTTGAGGACAATTGCTCCATTGTAAAAAGCGTATATAAATAGATATGACTGACTTAATGAACAAGGCACTATTCAGTTGCTGGATTGTACGACTAAGTTAATGATCAGTTCAATACGCTGTTCTTTATAAGGTCATGCTAAATATAAGCGACAAAAAGTTTGTGGATAGCCAAAAATTCCAACGTTAATAAAAACAGATTGTATCAGTTTGGTTTGTCACCTTGCTGGTGATTGATACGTTCACCCTTCCCCTTCTGAGATTGGCTCTCCATTAGATTTTGGAACATGACTGGTACTGATGTGTTGGAATAAGCCCTGGCTCACAGTGGGAATTCAAGTTTAAAGTCAAGCAGATCTATTTATATAGCGCTTTTTACAATGGGAAGCATTGTCTCAAAGAAACTTTACAAGTTAGATATTTCCTAATAAACTATGTCCAAATCCCAAATGAGCAAGCCTCGGGCGAACAGTGGCAAGGAAAAATCCCTGAGTGTTATAGGAAGAAACCTTGGGAGGACCAAGACTCAAAAAGGGACCCAATCTCCTTGGGCGGAGTAGATGATAAATCTAAGAGCGAAACTAAAGTCATGGAGTCATAGATCGAATAAAATGTGAAGTATGCACATCGGCATTAAGTGGCCCGGGTATGGTGGGACTGGAGCTGATGACGGAAGCAGCTTGAGTGAAGCTGCAGCGGATAAACATGTGTGGGGCTGGAACTGGTACCGGAACACAGCTCTGAGAGAAAACAGAAAGTGTAATTAGTTATTGATTAAGAGCACAGTGTCTATTAACAATCACTGATGCCATGTGTAGCATGCGGACCCGGCAGCATTCGCTATAGCAAGCATACTAGTAAGAGGATGGAACTGCGTAGTGTAACACAGCCAAGGGGATCACATGAGACATTGGCAACCCCACGGAGGAAGAAGGACAAGCAACCCACGGTCTCTGATACAATAAGACTCTTTGACTAGGAACCCCAGCTCTGCCCTTAGTCTAAGGCAAGGATGCACGAGTCAATATCACGAGGACCGAAGCCCAGTTAAGCCAGACCGCCAACTCAACACTCCCGGCTAGCGGACAAGGCAGGCAGGCCAGACATGACTCCATACTCCGGCCCCAGTGACCCAAGCCATGCATCCCGGTCTAAATTCCAATTCATCCCAAAGGGGTCAAGTCAAGTCAAAGTCAGATGTATTTTTAATGGAGCATTATCTCAAAGCAGCTTTATGATTTTAGATTATCTTCTAATAGCTAAGGCAATCCCAAATTGAGCAAGCCTAGGGCTACAGTAGCGAGGAAAAACTCCCTAAACATTATAAGGAAGAAACCTTGAGAGGACCAAGACTCACAAAGGGACCAAACGTCTTTGGATGGCTTAGATGATAAATGTAAGAATTAAACTATCGTACGTAGTCAAATAAGTCTGTAGTGATAGTTAAAAAGCAGAAACTGTAGGAATTGGTTTGATCTTGTCTGAGTCAACGATCATACATATAGTCAACATATAACAGGCAGTCAAAGCATGGACCTCTCTCGCGTCCCCACTCCCGGACATACTACTAACAACAACCTGAGAACCTGATTGGTTAAGCCACATACAGGTACCGTGGCCCGTAGTAAGCAAACATATCACGATCATTAAGTCAAAAGATCTACAGAAACTAAGTAAATATTAACAGACAAATAAAATATTGAATAACATAACATAAAAATATGCAAATATGCATATCGGCATCATATAGTTCACATCGTCATCACAGGTCCACTGCTCAGGGGTGTGATGGAGTTATGATCAGGGCTCTGTCCAGGCCAGCCAAGTTTCAAACCATGTTCTTTGTGGATTTTGTATTAGGAGAGCATTGCTAAAAAGTGAATGGACTTGTAAGAGGCTGAAACCTGTGAAAGTGTCACACTGAGAGTTACTGAGGATCAGTACAACCCAGTTTACTGCCGCTGTTTAGCTATGGAGATTCCATACCTGTATGATCCATATTATGAAATTGTCAGCAGTGAAATGAGCAGAATCACTAATTAGAAGGGTTGTCTAAAAACATTTGGCCATCTGTTCCAGAAGCGCGTACTTTTTGTCTTCAGAGAAGTCGTTTTGATTTCGAGAGGGAAAGTGCCATGCGTGTTTTCGTCCGATAGGGGGCAGCCGTGTCTACAATAATGTGAAAAATAGAAACCGAAGTGCTCGCGGCTTGTGTTGGTTTTCCAAATGTTTAGAACCAAACGCCAAATAAATCCTGATTTAGATTTTTTAGCCGGATACTGAGTTTAAACTAGGTTCACTACAACATAGGCTATCCAGGTTGTTTTAAATAATGGCTTTAAAATAAACCTGAACCGTTCTTCCTTAACGCCTTGCAGTTCGTGGTTGTGCGCATGCGCGTGTACGCTTTATAAACAGCAGCTAGGGTTTAGCTTTAGCAGATGACAGGAGAGAAAGCTTCAGCAACCAAGCGCCTCTGGTTCTGGGTGAAACAAGACTTCCAGCGGTCCGGTTTCTCTTCAGCCAGGTGTCAGAGCCTTCCTGAACCATGGGGTAAGAGCTTCTTTATTTATAGTATTGTTACAGACAGTTCTCAGTTTGTTTGTTAGTGTCATACATTATAAACATCCTTCAAATATACAGATATGTAACTATAGTATACAAAGTTAATCTGGACGCTATTAACATTTATTAAACATGATTAAGACATCAGCAGAGCTCTTAATAAATTATCCTGTTTTACCCTGAGTCATACGGTAAATATCATCTCTACTTATTTATGGTTGAGGGGCTGATCTTTCCACTTTCACTTTCAGGAAATGGTTCCCGCTGCGGTCAAGGGCGAGCTATTAAATGTTTCCAGTTCGTGACGTGGATATGTTTTATTTTTCCTAAAAGTGTTCATAATATCTTTAAGAAGTATTTGGGTAACATAAGTCCGTTTAACACTGTGATTATGAGTAAGTGTGTATAGAGCATGCGCAGAGACCTGTGCTTATATGTTTAATAAAGCTCATAATATATCATTCATTCCAATTTGATTCTATTCTACAATATCTCATGAGTGACTAGTTTTAACTAGATTTATGGTGGAAATTATGAATTTTGGTCACCACTTTTCTGTATACTATTGTTAGCAATGCATGAATATAGACCAGAGCTTATATTTTTATTATTTATTAAATCTTATAATGCGTCATTCATCCTGACTTGATTTACCATCGTAATACCACTAAAAATAGGAGCTCGGGCCTTTTTGGTGTGGATAGCTTGAAAGCTGGTTCCAGTAGCCTACCTGTAGTCTCTTTCTGGACTAATGGTCATGATTCACTTTTTTGGATAAAAATTAACATTAGCGTGCCTCTTTGTCATTATTTGTAGTAGTAAAGAGCACAAGGTCATACAGTGGATCTGATCACAATTGCTGTTGAGCTCAGATTTACTGATGAAAACACCTCCTTGTTTCTACACTCCATTTTATCAGTTCCACTTACCATATAGAAGCACTTTGTAGTTCTACAGTTACAGACTGTAGTCCATCAGTCCTTTGTTCATCCCCTTTACTCAGCTCTGTAATGGGCAGGACCCAAAGTGCTTCAATATGGTAAATGAAACTGATAAATGGACAGTGAGTGTAGAAACAAGGTGGTGTACCTAACACATTGGCTGGTGATTGTACGTTTTATTTGAGACTCGCTTATATTAAAAACTCCACTTGTTATTCAGCAAGGTCAGGACAAGTCAGACTTATCTGTGTAACGCTTTTTACAACATTGTCTCTAAGCAGATTAACAACTAACTGCAGACCCACAGCCCTATCTGAGCAAACCTACAGTGTTAGCAGCAAGGGAAAAACTCCCTAAAAAAGTGATGAGGAAGAAACCTTGGGAGGACTAGCGCTGATGTAGGAAATAAACTAAACTAAGAAAATAATAGTATAAATACACATACGCTAAAAAGAATGATTAACATGGAGAACTACTGAATATAAGACAATACTATTTACTATTCTATAGTACTATTTACTATTTTGTTTTTATTGTTACAGATTAGTCGTTAGTTGTTGCATGAGTTCATCAAGCTTGTGTTTTGTTCAGCTCAGAGTACAGATTTGACCCCTATAGAGAATATTTTGTCTCACATTAAACAATATCTAACTGGGAAATGTTTTTCAGCTACTCATTAAGAGTTTGAAGCCATTACCATGGAGTGGAACAACACTGCTTTAGCAGTTTGGGCTTTGGCCCATTTTTTTGTTCAGGAATATTATAAAGTGGAGAACAAAACTTTTCTTTAGTTGCAGCAACCACAAAGGAGAGCTGGTTTGCAATATTTATTAGGCTGCATAGATTCGATTTATGATTATCGGGTTTGCAGGCAAAAAAATGCATTCCTTTTTCTGAAGTGTAAACAATGTGGAGCAATGCACATCTTCTTGTACACGTTTTTAAACGACTACATTAGATTCAGAATTGAATGAGGCCAATGAGACTGTATTTGAATAAAGTTGTTTTGCTGCAAGTCAGATATTAAGCCTTCACTTCCAACCTTTTTCTATTTTCTCTTCATTGTTTAGAGAACAAGCAAGCATTAAAGCGGACTTCCTGAAACCTGATCCTGTGAGAGGTAGAGCCTGTTACTGTCTCTGTATCAGTAAAACCAGGATCTAGTCCAGATGAGTTTTCTCTCTAATTGTACTCTGTGCTTTTTCAGATAAGACTGATTTCCTGAAGAATGTCAGCAGAGCTGTCACTAAAAACCGTAGCCAGGCAGTTACGCTGGGAAAATACAGCTTCAAGATCGGACCTTTGGAAGATACACCATATGGAGGAAGAAGTGACATGTTTGATGAATGGGAGCAGTTCTATCTCCCAGACCACATGTTCATGGAGGTCATCGGTGTTGGAAAAACCCTTCCAGGTCATAAACCTAAAGCTGAGCTGGTGCTGATGGTGTGTGAGGATGGGAAAGTGTACGGCTATGAAGATAACCACCTACATCTGGTCGCTGACAGTCTGAAGGACCTCCTTGAACATGGTGTGAAGTTTCCAGGCACCAAACAGTACTACCGTGGCCAAAGCTTTGAGGACGTGGTGAGCAACAGTTATGAGAGAATTGCTGAATTAAAGCTTCATTGAGGGCTTGAGCTTTGGGTCATGTTAATGGGGTGAGGGTGGGTGTGTTAGGTTTTTAGCCATGAATACTTCTCACAGTCTAGGTAGAGTAGGGACACTATTGATAGAGCGGGTATCTATTTAGGACACAGCCATGTCTTCAGTGTGGCATCTGTTCAAAGTTTACTGTTTGGATTACAAGCATGCCAAAAATAAGTCATGAAGGAACAACTCTGAAAATGTTTAAAATCATGATTTTAATAAGACATTTAAAACAGCATCACCCAGCTTAATATGCGGAATTTTACAAACCTAGCAAAGGCAAAGAGGTTAAAGCTAAAGCTAGTGCTATCTTTCTTTAGCAGGGAAGAAGTTTCCATGAGTTGGAACAAAAAAGTTACTGTGTGCTCTAATTTCTATTATAATTTTCGTAAAATCTGAATCTGCTGGTCATATGTAAAAAAAAAAATAATAATAATAATCAGCAATCAAAATCGGCCCAGAAAATTCAGTGGATCTCTACTTCAAACCTAAATACCTCACAGATCCTAACAATCCTTAACCATAAATGCCCCAACAGCAAATTGGCCTTCATCCATTAATATGGTCAGGTTTCAACATGAAAAGCCAAATCCTGTACCTGACAAGAAACACCTGAAGTTAGTCCAAGTTTTGCCATTTTTCTTCTTCTTAGTAATATTGTTATTATTATCATTAATTGCTGCCACCTTGATTGTATCACTTGGATTTCATATGGATGGAGTTTTAGCAAATCTTTTGGACATTCTGGTTTCTTAATGGCTTGTTCATGATTCTTTGAATGTATCCAAGCATTCAGTTCTTCTCATGATGAATCCAAAACGAGCCCCAGAGCTTCAGCTTGTCCACTTGGCCTACAGTCGAGGTTTAGTTTGATCAAAGATGCATTTGTTTGTCTTCTTAGTCAATGGAGGTTCTCTTAAAAGTTCTAAAAGTGATAACGCATTTATTTTGAATCTGCAGACAGAAGATGAGTGGGAGGAAGCGAAGGAATCAGATGAAGTAGTTAAGATGATGGAGGAACACAGGAACATGCTGGAGGACCTGAAACCTTCATATGTCGAAAGTCTGAAGATCATCGAGCACTTTGAGCAACAAAAGGTATGAGCTCCTGTCTCATCACTGACCTACTGCTCTTAATCCAACCAGTTTGGGTGCCCCTGTTCAAACGACATGACTCGAATCTAAATTCTCTAGAGTTTCCCCAGAATGAAGAGAAAGCATCCAGTGAGTGGCAGTTCTGCAAACGGAAACGCCTCAAAGATGAGAGCGGTTATCTGAGATACCATGGCGCCTCTCATTGCTGGAACCATTCTGGCCATTCTCTGTTGACCTCTCTCATCCACAGGCATCTCCATTCACAGAACGGGAATGTTTTGTTGTACAGATGTTCTTAATGGTGTTAACTTGGTGTGTGTCTATATACGGTGTATGAAATATTTATATAATCTAGTAGGCTTTTAATGGGGGCCCATACCTTTGTATAAGACTCTCATGGCAGTACTGCTTAATAGAATATTGATGTTCTAACAAACAGTTGTGTGTTTTTGTTCCTCTACAGCCTGCGGGAGCAGCAGCACAGCAATACCCAGTTCCTGTTTTAAATTGTTGAGTGGTGATTAAGAACGATGAAGCTTTATCTTCGTTCTTGAGCTTTCTGCAGAGAACTGATGTGAACCACAGCTTATTTCCCAGCTTCAGCTCTAATTCTGTAACATCACTATGTAACAACACAAATGTATGCAGTCAGAAGATCTGTTTTTGGTGATATTTCTAGCCTTCAATGTAAATATGAATCATTCCTGCACGTATTGAAGATCCATACAAAAATGAGAACCCCCTCATGGATCTGAAACGGTTCCTGAACTGAAACTGAGGCTGATTTTCATTTCAAACTCTAAAATGCATTTTAGAGGACTGTAGCTGCTTCTTTTTTGGTGTGATGTTGGGTAGGGCTGTGTAATATGACAATATAATAATATAGAAAAATGTCTGTAATTTAATATTATTAATATTATATACGTTCTATCGTTCACTGTGTCGCAAAGTACAGTCTGTACAGCTGCCTTTTTGTTGTTCGGGTGGTGCATTGTTAAGGCGACACAAACAAACAGGAAAGAGAGTGAATGCAGTGCATAACAGGGTCATGTCAAACAGGAGAACCCCAGCAATTCTCAGTGGCTTGTTTGAGACCCACTGCAAATGCATGAGGAGGGTGTATTACATTTCAGTTGTTTTGAGTGCTTTTAAAGTCTACCTAGACAGACTCTCTCCATTTATTTTGGACGCGACTTCAGCATGCAATACAGGCAGGGTGAAAATGCACCAAAAACGTTCAGAACGTGAACTAAATAAGGCATTTAAAACAGCATCACCCTGCTGAATATGTGGACTTTGACAAAACAAAGTCAAAGAGAAAATCAGACCCAGCCGGTCATATGTTTAAAAAAAAAACAGAAATTGGTATGGGAGAAGAAAATTGCATTCTGTGTATTTCAGTTAAATCTATAAGTTTTATATTTTGTTATATGGCATAACAATTTTCACAAAGTTTCTAAATAAAAGGAGAACTATAACTATGACAAAGTAGCTTTTATTTGTTTAGTATACATAATGCAACATGTAATAGGTCTTTCATGTAGTCATTTTATTTTTGAAAATATTCACTGAATAAACAGTACATGTGCTATAACATGATGTATATCATTATCATGGTATGAAATGATCTAAATTGTGATATGAAATTTTGGTCATAGCACACAACCCTGTTATTGGGTGTATAAAAACAAAAGCCCCAGCCCACATAAGGCTTTAGTGTGATTGACTTAGACCCACGATTCTGCAGAGCTGGATCTGAGAGATGAGCAGATATGGAACAGATCCATCCTCTAAGTGCTAACAGCTGCACTTTAAAAATCAATTCTAATGAAACTGCAGACTGGTGTCATGATGCTTCTGTTTTTGCTGTTATCCTGCTGCTGTACAATCTATTAAACAACCAGAAAGAACGAAAATGGAATGCTGTTGTACTTAGACTGAACTTCCTTCAAACTGTTTTTCTTTAAACTCTCTCTGCCCCAAAACCACGCCCTTGGTGTTTTCACTTCCTTCATAGTGAACACTTTTACAAATAATTTCATACATACACGTTGCATGTGCATGAATTCAGAACTGAATATCACACAATTAAATAAAAAATGATAGGAAATGTTCAATCAAAGAACTGGCATCTATCAAAGTCTGATCTTCATAACATGTTTATGGAAGTGTATCATAGTACGAACAAAGGAGATCTGAGGAGCATGGAAAAAGTTGCTGGTGATCATCAGGCTGGAAAAGTTTACAAAACCATCTCTAAAAAGTCTGGACTCCATCAACCAACAGTCTGACAGTAACTAAAGCTCTTTTTCACTGGTTAATGATATTTATGAATATAACATTAGGAGAACACTGAACAACAAGACTGTGCACAGCAGAGTGACAATAAGAAAGCCACTGCTCTCCAAAATGAACATTATTGTAGTTTGCTAAAAATGATGTAGACAAGCTGAGAGGTTAGTAGAAACTTTTGTGGACAGAAGAGATTTTTTTTTTTGTTCAAATGAGAAATGTTATGTCTGCAGAAAGGAAAGCACTGAATTCCAGAATAAGAACATTACTCCGTCTGTGAAACGTGGTGGTGGTAGTCTCAAGAGAATGTGGGTGTTAGGTATTTGCAAAGGGCTGACAGTGGTTTCGGCTTAGCCATGACCATGTAAAAGCCTTGATCATTTTACCTGGCTGCCCCCCTCTGCTAAAATGCATTTCTACATTGGTATAATTCTCAGGCTCCTTGTTGCTAATATGTTACGTTATTATAATTCTCAAGCTTTTTGTTTCTGTTACTGTTTTAAGCTACCTTTCTTTGTGTCCCTGACTTCTGCCACATATAACTTTTAGAACCGATTACTCTGCTGACAGTAGCAACCACATCTTTGTTTTACATTTGCCTGTTAGAACTGACTGTTCTTTTAACAGTGACAGCGATTCTGTCACACTCGAAAGCTACATCCCCATACCCCCACAACTACATGACTTATCTTTAACGCTTCACACACCCAAAGTTATTTGTCTTACTGTATAAATACTTTCTTCTTATCTGTAATCAGAATACACTGAATCCTCTTGTGTGGACTCTTGTCTTTCTCAAACACTTGTAATGAAAACCTGAGAGCTCACTCATGTCTTGGGCTTGACCCAACTATTATGATGTTACAATTTGGTGGAGAATGTGGGCAACTCAGTATGTAAGTGACTTTTATCTGCTGGGTTGCCAATATTGTTTTAATACATTCTGCTGTCAACCAAGGACTATGTGATGATGAGATTACTGTTCGGGAATTGGCACTCTTGAGAGAGAGTACTGTTCAGGACCAGGCGATACTTCTCCTGTTAGACTACTGTTTGGGGCCAGATAATAGTCCTAACCGATTGCTCTTTTGAACTACAGGTTCGTTCTGAGACCTTACATAGTCACAAAGTCTTTTGATATTTAGCGTTATTTCTTTTATCTTTCCACACCCAGTCTCACTGCACTTTACTCAGAAATCCTCTGTTGCTTTAGTACCTCCTCCTTACTGATCAGCCCACTTCCTCCTGCTTCACATAGAGAATAAAAGCAAGAGCAGAACAGAGGCAGTTTATCGTCCCTCAAGATGGCTGCGGTAAGAATCTTCTAGACCTTTGTAGCTCATTTTCTGAATTCTGTTAATCATGTGCTTTTTTGTTTCCTTTATATAGAAGCAAAAACTTACGAAAGAGCAAAGGTAAGATATGAGATTGTATTTTTTAGACCATGCTGGTGTATCAGGTGGCATGTTTTATGTGTATAGAGTGTAATGTAGGAACAGGTCACAGTCTGTACTTGCATGTTTCCCCAAATCTGTTATGGTTTTATGTGAAACTGCATTAAACCACTTTTAACTGCTGCACGGTTGCCTTGTCTGCTTATTTTATGCGACTTTGGGCTTATTTTTATGTTAATTCACTTACAAATATTGGTAGTCACAATTTGCGGGGTTTTTTGTGACCTTTTGTGTCTAAAGTGTAATTTCTTGTGTGTGTCCCTGATTATTTATCTCTCTGCTATATCTGTCTAACAAAAGTGAAACTGCTAGTTTGTCCTGCTGAACATTCTGTCCATAGCCTCATTCCCTCCTCCCCTTCCCCATACAAATCAAAACTGCACCAGTGATGGCCCATCAATGATGCAGCAGAGACTTTAGCTAGTTCATTAACAATGCCAGGAGTGGGTGAAATATGGGGAAAAACACAACAATATATACTCATTAACCAAAAAATAAGGCACCCAGAAACAAATGTGACAATGGGTCTTGTCACAAGAGGGCATACTCTTGACAACAGGACAGACTTTGAGAAGAGGTGCATAACTGGACTGAGAGAAGCAGGATGGTTGTTTTGATGAATTGCCTTCATCTGGGCCATTCTGTTCTAGCTGTTAGTAGGTGTTTTTTATCCAAGTATGTGGGCTAAGGGTTTTGCTCAAGGACCCAATTGTGACAGTTTAGCTGAGATGGGATTTGAACCATAGATCTTCTTGTCCAGTACTTTAACCACTAGGCTACCACAGTCCTATGTAGTACTGCGACAACGAAAAGAAAAGTACAGCGGACCACTTAGCCTTTCAAGACTGCGATTCTCTTTTCTAACAGCAGGTGTCGCTTGAGATTGCGTGTATTAGATGTATACAAGGTGTATATAAGAATTTATATTCTTTAGACCTCGCTTCTTAAAGTGAACACGTTGATCAGATGGGCTTTACATGGCAAATACCTGTAATACCTGTAACACACATACACAGAACAGTGATTACCAAAGTGATACCTTTAATTATTATTAAGTTATTATTATTTAAGTATTAATAGCATTAGGTACTTTTATTCGAATCAGCATGTGAAGCTGTTATTCAGTGATGTAGAACCTTACAGTTATGTTAGTGTGCCTACACTCCTGGGCAAATAAATGGGCCAAACCCAAAATTGCAAAATCAAGGTTGTTCCACTCGATGGTAACGGCTTACAGTTAATGAATAGCTGAGAATGTTTCCCAGCCAGTGTTTCATGCGAGACCAAATATTCCCTATCCATTCTCACGCCATCCAGACGTGACTACTTGCATTTTTGCTTGCTCATATTTGATCCTAAAGACATCATTTATCCGTTAAAAAGCACAGTACAGCCATTACCAGTAGGAATTAAAAGCATCAAAACAATGCATTTATTACTTTGTAATACAAGTAAAAAATACAGACTAACACATTTAAAACATAAGGCGGTTAAAGTCTGCATTACATTCTATGAAGTAGGACCCTGATTGGACATTACCAAGGGTTATGTTTGTTCTTACTAGCATCCTGTCACTCAGACCTGAATTGATGTATATAAGGTGAATATAAGAATTTTATTTCGTATTATAATTCTTCAGACCTCGGTGATTAAAAGTGAACTGATATTGATTGGTTTGGTGTTAAAGGGCATGTATAGGGGTCAAATCTGGACTCTGACCAGAACATGAGCCTGATGGACTGTGGCAGATTACCAACTAATGGCTAATTTTGCTAATCTTGTAAGATGTTTTGGAAGATTTTGAGTTTGAGTTTCATATCAAACATTTAAATATTTAGTGTACAAACATTATCTTTGTGTACAAAAAGACCATATATAACTGAATTTTTCTGTTTCAGCTTTTCCCTCAAAACAGTTCACTGTAGCAACAAGCACTGATGAACAAATGGAGGCTTAGGTCTCATGACTGTATTTTCTTACTTCTTGTTAATTTTCTGACTAATGGTTGTTATTAGAAGCATTAAAAACTTCATAATTTGCTATTTTAGGTTTGTTTTGTTGAGTGTTTTTGCTAAGGTGTCTATGTGATGAGTAAAACATGAGCACTAAGTAAAACATATTGCAGAGTGTTTGAGGATCCTTAAATTGGCTTAAATTCATTTACCTAAAAAAGCCCTTAATTTGTCTTAAACTGTCTCAAATCCGTCTAGCAAAGATCTTAAAAATGCCACAAACACTAAATGCAGTTTTGGTTTTATTTTCACGCATTGCAGTTTGCAGTCTACAGATTTTGTATGCAAGTTAGTGTACAGTTTTAAAAGCAGACTGCACTAAGCAGAACCAACAGCGTTATTTATGGCTCAGAGGGGCACTAATTTAAACAGGTATGTTTATTATTCGCTATTAGTTAGCAGAGACAGTACTGCAGGCACGGGGAAATTGTAAATATAACCAAAACTGCTTGGTTAACCCCAATTTTGCACTGTGTTTAGATCCAGTTCAAGCTAATCGATACAAAGTGTGTTGAACACTGTGCTATATGGGTTCATCAGAAATACAGGAAACTTTCACCAACAACAAAAACTCACTGACCAATCACCGCCGCTTCTGGTGTTGGCATAGCAACAACCAAGCTGGCCAAGTGTAGCCGTGCAGTTTGACGTCAGGCACACGAGATAACAGCATGTGGCAGCACTGCTTTTTAACAATGTGACTATAGCACTCTTTATTAATTGTCTTTTCGCTACAAAAAATTTAACCAGACGACAAAATTCTCATCCAAATATTTAGCATTTTCTGTGACCCTTTCGCATCGTGTTTGGTGTGTAATGCCGGTTACAGTAAAGTCTGTAAACATAATATTGGTGTTGGGTGATTTTTGCCATTATTTTTGTTTTTTGTGAAAGTGGTATTAACTTTGTCTCTGTGTGGTATTAAAACAGTTTTAAATTTATTATTTATTTATTTATTTATATATTTTTTATTTATTTATTATTTATACCTACATATACCCTGTTTTAGGAAGTGTCCTATTCCGTATTGGTTAATAATGCTTTATACAGAATGTAGAATGTAGGGAATAGGGACAATGCTCCTTGGGTTGGCTCCAAGCTTAAGAAAGGAGAAGCTTTTATCAGCAGCATTGAAACATATCGTACAGTGCTACTGCTGTCTTATTTATTAAATGCACAAACATTTCTGTGTGAATAACATGATGATCTGTCCATTTATTTGTCACATATGTTCTTTTCACAGGATTGCACTTCGTCTGAAGAATGATCGATTCGTTCATAATGCAGTGAAGCTCTTTGTAAGCGCTACAACAGTTGAAGCATTATTATGTCAGCGTGATGGACATGCGAACCATAAACAAATACTGGAGAAGGTAGGCTTGTGTGGGGTTCGATCCCAGGATGGAGTAAATCTTATATACACTCTCTGGCCACTTTATTAGGTAACACCTTGCTAGTACCGTGTTGGACCCGCTTTTAATTGTCAAAAATTAAACAAGGTGCTGGAAACATTCCTCAGAGTTTTTGGTCCATATTAATAATGATAGCATCACACAGTTGCTGCAGATCTGTCGGCTGCACATCCATGATGTGAATCTCCCGTTTCACCACATCCCAAAGGCTTATTCTCTATTGGATTGATTTCTGGTGACTGTGGAGGTCGTTTGAGTTACAGTGATACTCATTATTAACCAGTTTGAGATGATTTGAGCTTTGGGACATGCTATTCTGCTAGAAGTATCCATCAGAAGATGGGACACTGTGCTCATAAAGGGGTGCACATGGTCAGAAACAATACTCAGGTAGGTATTAAGGGACCCAAAGTGTGCCAAGAAAATACCCCCCACCCCCCACTCACACACACACACCATTACACCACCAGCAGCCTGAACTGTTGGTACAAGGCAGGATGGATCCATGCTTTCATTATTTCTTTGTTTACTCCAAATTCTGACTCGGCCATCTGAATGTTGTAGCAGAAATCGAGACTCATCAGACAAGGAAACATTTTTCAAATCTTCTATTGTCCAGTTTTGGTGAGCCCATGTGAATTGTAGCCTCAGTTATCTGTTCTTAGCTGACAGGAGGGGCACCCTGTAGGGGTAGCACCCAGGAGGGGTAGCCCATCTGCTTCAAGGTTCAACTTGTTGTTTGTTCAGAGATGCTCTTCTGCATATCTTGGTTGTAATGAGAGGTTATTTTAGTTACTGTTACCTTTCTATCAAACCAGTCTGGCAATTCTCCCATTTTCACCCAGAGAAGTACCCTAACTGGATATTTTCTTTTTTCAGACCATTCTCTGTAAACCCTAGAGATTGCGCTGTGTGTGATAATCCCAGTAGATCAGTAGATCGTCTTTATTATGTCTACATGCCTAAATGTACTGAGATGCTGCAGTGTGATTGGCTAATTAAATATTTGTGTTAATGAGCAGTTGAAGAGCTGTACCTAATAACAAAAGTGATGAAACACCAATGCTCTAACACCCGTCAGTGAATTTCTCTTGTTACTTAAATTGGTTCATATTTATATTTGGGGATTTACTCACCTAAGCATCAGATAAACCAATCCACAGATCAATCTGCTATTAGCATAGCTATGAATTGTACCAACAGACCAGAGACAAACACTGTGTGCTTATGTTATTTTTCTCTGCAGATGCTCCACAGCATCCTGTTCATGGGGAACCTTCATGACTCAATCTACAGCCCACAGCAAATATTTAATGAGCAAGACATTCTTAATGAAACTATGGAATCGTTCCCAAAAGCATTTGATGAATACCAAACACACGTGCCTCTAAAGACACCGTTCTCCTACTTTCTGGAACTGGTTAGTAAAGCATTCATGTTTAATGAAGTAAAGCTTTATGCCAGTTATTTAAATACCTTCTGCAGTCCTGATCCTTACTTTAGTTGTGCTGTGCTTTAATAGCTTTTCAGTGACATTAGAAGTTTCATTTTGTTTGTTTTGCATTTTCTCAGGTCGTATTACTCTGTGGTGAAACCAATGAAACCAAAGTGAAGCAGACACTGTCTGAAACATTAGAGCAGTGTGAGAGATCAGGTGATGGATACCCTCTCATTTCAACAGTCATGTGCATCTGTAAGAGTGGTGATTCCAGATATTATGGAGCTTCTCTTTCATGTGAAGAGGACATAGTGAGAGAGATCATGACCGCTGTGTCCTGTGTGAATGTTTGGCATCACTTTGTTGCATCTGTTGTAAGGTCCTTGTTTCCTGAACCTGCTGGAACATCTCATAAAATCAAACTTCCAGCTTCAGTTGTGTGTACAGCCTATGCAGTGGAGAACATGGAGGAGAAACCTCCTTGTGAGCGCTGTGTTCAGCTTTACTCTCTGCAAGCACACCAAGAGAGTACTAAAGAAAATGAACCTGGCAACTGTGCTGAGACAGAGGCAATCAGTAACCTGCTGAAGGTGGATGATACATGCCAAATCACAGGAGGTACATACGACCAACAGGAGATAAAGCAAAGAATGGAATATCATTTTGACCAAAAGGTAGCAGAGAGGATGAAAAAGAGAAAAACCCGGTCTATGTATACCATTGACACTGTGTTTAAATAAGTAGATTTGAAAACAGCTTAGTATAGAAAAGAAGAGTCAGTATGATGCTCTAATTTCAGTCTCTTTTGTCCCACATCATCCCCCATTGCCTTTTAGGCATTTGAGGTGTGTGGTCTGTTTTTGTTTTTGCAAAGTTGTTTAACTTTCAGCTTAATGAAACTGAGATCTGTTCAGTGTACAAGAAGTTCTACATCTGTCTTAACTGATTTGTTTTATGTATATCTGAAATAAAACATTAAAGACGTTTTTCACCCTTCCTTGCTTTTAATGTGGTTACTTATTGCACATCATTTTCTCCACTTTATGAGATTAATAATGCATAATGCATACACTGTAGAACTGCGACAGGACCACATATGTTAGTAAAAAACTCTGAACAGAGAATTGATTTAAAGCTTCATTGTTCATCAGATTAACTTAATACTGGCTGATGAGTTAGTTTGTGGTACTGAAACAGGTTTGTGAAGATGAGCAGTGATGATTTACTGCTGCTCCTCATTTCTGAATGTTTTCAGATGTTTTCTCCTGAAGTTATCGGATATATGCAGGTCCTAGAACTGTGGTCTACATTGATTTTTCAGTTAGTCCCACAAGAGCTTGAAGACATTGCTTTGAAGACATTTTTTTATAGCAGCAGATCTGATTGATTAATGCTGAAGCTCCACAGTTCATTATCTCTTCCTAATATCACAGAGACTCATGAACACTAGGTTCCCTGAAATTTCATGATTTTGAGGAAATGCTCTCTCCTCCTTCCAAAACAATGGGGGCATTAGTTGAGGGTACATATGTAAATACATGGAGTGTCATGGAGAGTTAGTGAGTAGGCGGTGTGTTGGCTAACCTGCTTTTGATTTTTTAGCGTGATAAATTCAGCATAGTTTTGGATTGCCTCTGATTTGGAGGCCAAACATATGTGCAATGCTATTCCGTATTTAGAAAAAAACCTCCATCATTCCAAGGGAGAAAGACTGCCAGAGAATGTCGTCACCAATACTTAGGGAACGATTTCTGGGCAAGGGCAGGACTGTGACCACAGATAGCTCCTTCACACTGGATAACCGACTGCTGAAATGCAACAAAACTTGCTTGACATTATTAACATAATTAGATCCCCCTACAGCAAAAACTGGCAAGGGACATGAGGAATTCTCCATGCAGGTGTATAACTCTGCCATGGTGTCAGGCTTTCTACAAGGTGGGGTAGTGGAGACAGACATACATGCAAGTGTGCAAGGTTTATTAACAAAGGACATGGTGCTAACACAGTGCAAACAGAGAGACTAGGTTGAAGACTCGCAACAAGATGTGCGTTACACACAAAAGATACAAGCAATGTGAACATACACTGTGCAGACTCAACCGACACAATACTCAGTAATAAGGAATACAAACAAAGCAAATACAAACAACCATGCTAACAATAAATAGCTACCTAACAAGACAATCCCACATGGTGCAACACAAACAATAAGCTAACATGCTAATAAGCTAAAACAAACAGCGAAGCTAAACAAGGAGACAAAGCTAAACGCATAACACAAGACACTAAACAAGACGTGAAACAACACTCGAAAACAGAGACAAGAATATGCTCTCCAGATAAAGAGAAGGAAACAAACCAGATATGGAGGCAGGAGCATGAACAGGAGCCAAAGTAAACCAGAGAAGTGAAAAAGCCAGACATGGAAATAAACAGAAAGGGGAGTATTTATAGGAAAGATGGAGCAGGTTGGAACAGTCCTGCCTGCTGTGGAAAGAGAGAAAAAGAGACAGAGGGAGTGATGCAGCTCACCAGCTTACATCAACTTACACTAACACGTGCAGATTACTGAGTGGCAACCAAACAGAAACCAAACACGTACTGTGGAATGACATACGCTTGTGTGGTGCAGTGTTCTACTATGCCAGCCACCGTAGGGACTCAGGTTTTTGAGTTCCAGTGGTGTCTTCTGCCACCAGCGACCACTTTGCCCTGTGTTTTGATCAAGGAAAAGCATGAAAGGTGAACAGTAAAACGAATGTACTTTGTGTCATGTGGTGCTGAAAGTTGGTGTTTGGGCTTGTTTGACAAGCCTATGCAGTGGAGAACATTGAGGAGAAATCTAATTGTATGTGCTGTGTTCAGCTTTACTCTCTGCAAGTACACCCAGATAGTACTAAAGGAAATGAACCTGGCAACTGTGCTGAGACAGAGGCAATCAGTAAACTGCTGAAGGTGGAGGAAAAATGCCACATCACAGGAGGTATGTTTGATGAACTTGATGAAGGAAAAAATGAAAGATCATTTTAACCAAAAGGTAGCAGAGAAGATGGAAAAGAGAGATCAAAAAATCGATCTTTGTATGTCATTGACATGATATTTGACAAAGGAGATTTAAAACGACTTAGTAGACAAAAGAAGAGATGATGCTGCAGTTTCAGTGGCTTTTGCCCCACATCATTCTCCATAGACACCTAGGCATATGAGGTGTATGGTCTTTTTTCTTATTGCAAAGCTGTTTAACCTTCAACTTAATGAAACTGAGATCTGTTCAGTGTACAATAATTTTCACAACTGTATTAAGTGATTCATCCTAAAATATACAGATTTTTTTTCACTCATCTCCATTTTTAATTCAACATTTTTTTTAATACGTCATTCTATCTACTATTTGACATTAATAATGCATAATGCATACACTGTAGAACTGCTGCAGGACCACATATGATAGTAAAATACAGCATAACTGGAGCATGAATAACAAAGGTAATAAATAGAAATGGGTAGATGTTTAGTAATTGGAGTTCCACACTGTTACAAAGATAATTGAGGATATAGAACATCTAACCCAGGAGCTGTGATTAACAAAGAGAAGAATCAGTGAATTTGATCCAGGATCAGTGATAGAGGGAAGCACCATGAGAACATCTAAAGTCTGGAACATGGACTGAACTGTGAACAAAGAATTGATTTAAAGTTTCATTGTTCCTCAGATGAACTTACTACTGGATGAATGAGTTAGTTTGTGGTACTGTGCAGATGAGCAGTGATGATTTAGTGCTGCTCTTCATTTCTGAAAGTTTTCAGCAGTTTTTTTCCCCTGAAGTTATAAGAAATGGAGATCATAGAACTATGTTCTACAGACCTGAAGAAGAACCTGCTACAGAGAAATGGAGAACTGCTGAGTCATCACTTCTAAATATGTTCTGAGAAATCACATGGCAGCAAACAGACAAAAAGAGAAGTGGAATAAAAATAATACAAACCACTGAACAGTATAAACATTAAACAGTATCACCATCTCCCTCTAACAGACTTCCCTCTAACAGTATCACCATCTCCCTCACTCAGAGATTGAGTGGAACTGGATGGCTTTTATCTGGATGAAATGATCAGAGTCAAGCTCTGAGCTAAATGTGTTCACACCTTCTGTAAATTTATCGAACTGACATTTCAGTTAGTCCCAAAAGAGCTTGATGAAGTTCTACACTGATGTCCAAACCACAGCCCTCACCTGGAGATGCTGTTACTCAAACAGAGACTGGTAGACCAATGTCCAAATTCTTTTACCCAATTCGTTTTGCACATCTTCTGTTTTTGTCAGCTTCAGACTGTGGAGATCAGTGAATCCCATCCAAATCCTGACACATACTTTCAACTCACTTATCAAGGCATCACTTTGAAGAGGGTTAGAATTATAGCAGCATATCTGACTGATTAATGCTGAAGCTCCACAGTTCATTATCTCCTCCTAATATCACAGAGACTCACTAAAACTAGGTTCCCTGAAATTTCACGATTCTGAGGAGATCCCCAATCCTCCTTCTGAAACAATGGGGGCATTAGTTGAGGGTATTTATGTAAGTGCATGGAGTGTCAGTAGAATCAGTCAGTAGGCAGTGTGCTGGTGAACCTGTTCTTGATTTTTTTAGCCTGACAAATTTGGCATAGTTTTGGATTACCTCTGATTTGGAGACCAAATATATGTGCAATGCTATTCCGTATTTAGAAAAAAACTCATCATTCCAAGGGAGAAAGACAGTCTGAGAATATTGTCACAATACTTAAGGAACGATTTCTGGGCAAGGGCAGGAATGTGACCACAGATAGCTTCTTCAGACTGGATAACCGACTGCTGAAATGCAACAAAACTTGCTTGGCATTATTAACACAATTAGATAGGAAATTCTCCCTACAGCAAAACCTGCCAAGGGACATGAGGAATTCTCCATGCTGTTGTATACAATGGTGCTTGAAAGTTTGTGAACCATTTAGAGTTTGTCTATACGTCTGCATAAATATGACCTAAAACATCATTAGATTTTCACACAAGTCCTAAAAATAGATAAAGAGAACCCAGTTAAACAATGAGACAAACATATTATACTTGGTCATTTATTTATTAAGGAAAATTATCCAATATTACATATTAGTGAGTGGCAAAAGTATGTGAACCTTGGCTTTCAGTATCTGGTGTGAGAACTGTTTAACTAACTGTTTCCTCTAACTGTTGATCAGTCCTGCACACCGGCTTTGAGGAATTTTAGCCCATTCCTCCGTACAGAACAGCTTCATGTCTGGGAAGTTGGTGGGTTTCCTCACATTAACTGCTCGCTTCAGGTCCTTCCACAACATCTCGATTGGATTAAGGTCAGGACTTTGATCTGGATGGAAAGAATTCATTGTTCCATCAATGATGGCAAGCTGTCCTGGCCCAGATGCAGCAAAACACACCCAAACCAAGATACCACCACCACCACCACGATATTTCACAGATGGGATAAGGTCCTTATGCTGTGTTCCTTTCTCCAAACATAATGCTTTTCTTTAAAACCAAAAAGTTCTATTTTGGTCTCATCCGTCCACAAAACATTCTTCCAATAGCCTTCTGGCTTGTCCACGTGATCTTTAGCAAACTACAGACGAGCAGCAATGTTCTTTTAGGAGAGCAGTGGCTTTCTCCTTGCAACCCTGCCATGCACACTATTGTTGTTCAGTGTTCTTCTGATGGTGGACTCATGAACATTAACAGTTGCCAGTGTGAGAGAGGCCTTCAGTTGCTTAGAAGTTACCTGGGGTCCTTTGCGACCTCGCCAACTATTACACGCCTTGCTCTTGGAGTGATCTTTGTTGGCCGACCACTCCTGGGGAGGGTAACAATGGCCTTGAATTTCCTCCATTTGTACACAATCTGACTGACTGTGGATTGTTGGAGTCCAAACTCTTTAGAGCTGATTTTGTAACCTTTTCCAGCCTGATGAGCATCAACAACTCTTTTTCTGAGGTCCTCAGAAATCTCCTTTGTTTGTGCCATGATACATTTCCACAAACGTGTGTTGTGAAGAGCAGACTTTGATAGATCCCTGTACTTGAAATTAAACAGGGTGCCCACTCAGACCTGATTGTCATCCCATTGATTGAAAACACCTGAGACTCTAATTTCATTTTCAAATTAACTGCTAATCCTAGACGTTCACATACTTTTGCCACTCACTAATGTATCATTTTCCTCAATAAATAAATGACCAAGTATAATGTTTTTGTCTCATTTGTTTAACTGGGTTCTCTTTATGTACTTTTAGAACTTGTGTGAAAATCTGATGATGTTTTAGGTCATACTTATGCAGAAATATAGAAAATTCTAAAGGGTTCACAAACTTTCAAGCACCAGTGTAAATCTGCCATGGTGTCAGGCTTTCTATAAGGTGGGGCAAGGGAGACAGACATACATGCAGGTATGCAAAGTTTATTAACATATGACATGGTGCTAACACAGTGCAAACAGACAGGCTATGCTGAAGACTCGCAACAAGACGGGTGTCCACATGCCATAAGACTGTTAAACTTGAAATAAAAACGTTGCTCCATTTCACTTTTTTCGTGCAATTCAACACTGTCGATTTCTCCATACTTTGGAGCTTCAGTGCAATATATTGTAAATATCAGTGTATATACATACATTTTTTACATATTAATATACATATTATATTGTGATACAATTTGCACTATATTGTATATATAATACTATGTTAATGCTGCTAACTCTCATAACTACCTCGAGCCAAGGCAACGACATTTCGTTCTTATGAGCACTGTATGGTGTAAATTTGAATGACAATAAAAAGTCTGTCTGTCTGTCTGTCTATTACACACAAAAGATACAAACAATGCAAACGTACACTGTGCAGACTCAACCGACATAATACTCAGTAATAAGAAATACAAACTAAGCTAATACAAACAACCATGCTAACAATAAACAGCTACCAAACAAAACAATCCCACACGGTGCAACACAAGCAATAAGCTAACACGCTAATAGGCTAAAACAAACAGTGAAGCTAAACAAGGAGACAAAGCTAAATGCATAACACAAGACACTAAACAAGACATGAAACAACACTCGAAAACAGGGATAAGAATACGCTCTCCAGATAAAGAGAAGGAAACAAACCAGATAGGGAGACAGGAGCATGAACAGGAGCCAAGGTAAACTGGATAAGTGAAAAACCTAAAAAGGAAATAAACAGAAAGGGGAGTATTTATAGGAAAGGTGCAGTAAGTGGGAACAGCTCCACCTGCTGTGGAAAGAGAGAAAAAGGGACAGAGGGAGTTAAGGCAGAGTGATGCAGCTCTCCAGCTTACATCATCATGTCACATGGACAGTCTGCAGTCTCAGCACAAAGCACCAACACGTGCAGATTACTGAGGGGCAACCAAACAGAAACCAGACACGTACTCTGGAATGACATACGCTTGTGTGGTGCAGTGTTCTACTATGCCAGCCACCACAGGTTTTTGAGTTTCGGTGGTGTCTTCTGCCACCAGCAACCCCTTTGCCCTGTGTTTTGACAAAGAAAAAGCATTAAATGTGAACACTAGAATGAATTTACATTGTGTCATGTGGTGCTGAAAGTTGGTGTTTGGGCTTGTTTGACAAGTACAAGTACAGCCTATGCAGTGGAGAACATGGAGGAGAAACATCCTTGTATGTGCTGTGTTCAGTTTTACTCTCTACAAGTACACCCAGATAGTACTAAATAAAATGAACCTTGTAACTGTGCTGAGGCAATCATTAACCTGATGAAGGTGGAGGAAACATGCCACATCACAGGAGGTACATATGATGAACATGTGATGAAGGAAAAAATTAAATAACATTTTAACAAAAAGGTAGCAGAGAAGATTAAAAAGAGAGATACAAAAATCGATCTATGTACAGTATGTCATTGACACGGTGTTTGAATAAGTAGATTTTAAAACAGCTTAGTAGAGAAAAAAGAGTCAGGATGATGCTCCACTTTCAGTCAATTTTGTTCCACATCATCCTCTATAGCCACCTAGGCATTTGACGTGTGTTGTCTTTTTTTGTTTTTACAAAGCTGTTTAACCTTCAACTTTCTTAATGAAACTGAGATCTGTTCAGTGTACAAGACGTTTCACAACTGTATTAACTGCTTCGTCTTACATATATCTGAAATACTTTTTTCACCCATCCCTATTTTTAAATGCGGTTTCTTCTCTCCATTCTATGACATTAATAATGCATAATGCATACACAGTAGAACTGCTACAGGACCACATATGATGGTAAAATGCAGCATAATTGTAGCATGAATAACAGAAAGGTAATAAATAGAAATGGGTAGATGTTTATTAATTGGTGTTACAAAGATTAACCAAAGAGAAGAATCAGTGAATTTGATCCAGAATCAGTGGTAGAGGGAAGCACCATAAGAACATCTAATGTCTGGAACATGGACTGAACTCTGCCACAGAGAACTGATTTAAAGTTTCATTGTTCCTCAGATGAACTTACTACTGGATGAATGAGTTAGTTTGTGGTACTGAAACAGGTTTGTGAGGATGAGCAGTGATGATTTAGTGCTGCTCTTAATTTCTCAATGTTTTCAGATGTTTTCTCCTATCAGATATGCAGATCATAGAACTGTGATCTACAGGCCTGAGGAGGAACCTGCTACAGAGAAATGGAGAAATGCTGAGTCATCACTTCTAAATATGACTCGTATAAAGTTCTGAGAAATCACATGGCAGCAAACAGATAACAAAAAAGAGAAGTGGAAGAAAAATAATTAAAAACCACTGAACAGTATAAACACTAAACAGCATCACCATCTCCCTATAATATACATGATGTGTTCTGATGAATTAATGTTTCAGGCTTTGCAAGGTGGATCAGTGCTCTTTATATTCAGAGATATTCAGTGGAATTGTATTATTTTTCTCTAGTTAAAGTGATCAAAGCCAAGCTCTGAGCTAAATGTGTTCCCACCTTCTGTAGATTTATCCAACTGACATTTCAGTTAGTCCCACAAGAGCTCGATAAAGTTCTACACTGATGTCCAAACCACAGCCCTCACATGGAGATGTTGCTACTAAAACAGACTAGTAGACCAATGTCCAAGTTATTTTACCCAATTCAACGTTTTGCTCATCTTCTGTTTCAGCTTCAGACTGTGGAGATGAGTGAACTCCTGCCAAATCTTGACAAGTACTGTCAACTCACTGTTCAAGACATCGCTTTGAAGAGGATCAGAATTATAGAAGCTTTTCAGTTAGATATGACTGATTAATGCTGAAGCTCCACAGTTCATTGTCTCTTCTTAATATTCCAGAGACTCATTAAGGGCTTTTATTCAGCTTAGTGGGCACCCTTACTTGGTGCGCTTGCACTAAGTAGCCAAATCTACACACATACACATAGATGGTAAAGAAAAACATATAAACATTAAGTAGAACCCCTAAAAGGATAAGGCCTGAGAATTCTGACGAGAATTTCCTGTAGACTGGATTTTTGCCACTGCTGGTAGACTGTGTAATCTATGAGCCTCCAGTCTTTTGAAAAATACAAAGTGAGTGTTCCTCTTCAGAAAACAACTTTTCAATTATGTGACGCTCACCAGTACCAGCGGCAGAAAATGACCCCCACAACATGACACCTCTATTTTCATGCTTAATTGTAGGAGAGATGCATGCACTGTTGTATTTCTCAACAGATCTTCGAAGACGCCTCTGTGGACCATCAGCATGCAACTCAAACCTTGATTTTTCAGTCCACACGACTCCACTGAACCACTCAGAATCACTTACTATATTATGGATGCAAAACCTGCATTAGACAGTCTGCTGTTTCTTGCTCTTCGATTTATTTCTGAGGTATTGGATTCTGCTTCAGTTTCTGAGGGCTGTTTCTTTGAGAACTGTACATTTCAGCAGGTGGTCATCTCTGCTTGAAGAGGCTTTGGCCCTTCCAGTTCCTTTCTTTCTGGCAACGTCACATGCTGTTTCAAAGTGTTGACGTATTGTCTTAATAGCTGATAGTGAAATAGGGATTTGCTGTACCTTTGGGGTCTTGTAAATTTGAAGACCACCCATTCTTTCCTGATCAGCAGTTTTTTGACCTGCAAAAAATTTTGCTACACATTTTGCTCTTTTGGAGCAGATTTCATCAATTGTTTACCTGAGGACACACAAGACTGCATATTGGACATCTCTAACTGGAGCTTTCTGTCACTCCTGGTTCTATTAAAGAGCTTGTTTGCTGTCAATTTTGTATCTGCTTTGTCCCCAGGTTTTTGTGGTGTACTCTGGACTCACAACAACCAACATAAAAAAAGAACAGACCTTCATGATCTTGGTGCCCATTCCTAAATGTGAAGATATGAAGACACCTTTTTATCCAGGAGAGGTCACTGTTGGAAAATTGTTCCCTTAGTCCAGTGCTGGTGGAAGGTTGTCCAGCACAGTTTTATTGATGAATGTGTAAAATGCATAGATGGATGAATGGATAAATTGGTTAGAATTGAATAGCTGGGTAGATTGCTGAATGGATGTGTGTTTAGATGAATTTGTTAAAATGATGATTCCTGACTAGATGGATGGATGGCTAGCTGGATTAATGGGTAAATTGGTTAGATTAGTAAACTGATGGAATGGATGGCTGAATGGATGGATGAATGGGTAGGTGAATGACTGTATAGATGAATGAATGGATGGATGGACTTATGGGCAGATGTATAGGTTAGCATATGGAAACGATGGATTGTTTAGGTTCCTTAATGGATGTATGGATTTGATGGATGATCAACTTGGCGAGAATGATGATGAACTGATATACAATGAATGATACATAGATGGGTGAAAGGATGAAATGGATTGTTCAGATGAAATGGATGAGAATATACCAATTCACAACATTTACATGATTATGTACTGACAGCTACAGAATCAACACTAATTCAGAGAGCAATACACGGGCAGAACGTTTATGAATGCCCAAAGTCTTAACCATTTACTCAGTCTGGCTAGAAAAATGACTACAAAAAGTATTTCTAGACAAATACTAACAACAATTTTAGAAAATGCTTAATACTATATCTCTCTGTTCTGTTCAGAGAAATTTGCTACAGTTCCTCCAAGCTGATATGCAGGAATGATCAACAGTTACAGAAATGTTTAGTTACATTTATTGCTGCACAAGGGGAGACACCAAATACTGAAAGCAAAGGTTCACATACTTTAATTACTCACAGATTTCCTCAATGAATAAATAACCAAGTATAATATTTTTATCTTATTTCCTTAATTGGGTTATCTTTATCTACTTTTATCTACTTTTATCCAAATAATAAAAAAAATTCTAAAGGGTTCACAAACGGACTTCAGATCAGACTTGCAGCTGGTACAGAATCTAGATGAATGGTTCCCAACCTGGGTTCAAGCACCCCTCAGGGGGGCGGCAAACATCACAGGGGGTGTGTGAGGCTATGTCTATTCTGAAGTGCTCCGAGTTTGTCAAAATATAATTTGCGCATGTTAAATAAAATGAAAATAACACACTCACTGGAAAAGAAAAATCTGTATTGACATATTTTGTAATGAATATACACTGCTCAAAAAAAATAAAGGGAACACTTAAACAATACAATATAACTCCAAGTAAATCAAACTTCTGTGAAATCAGACTGTCCACTTGGGAAGCAACACTGATTGACAATCAATGTCACATGCTGTTGTGCAAATGGAATAGACAACAGGTGGAAATTATTGGCAATTAGCAAGACACACTCAATAAAGG
>JAJAGP010004785.1:0-43302 GCA_025084515.1 Ancistrus triradiatus
CTTATTGGCAGTTTGCTGGTTTTTAAAGAACCCTTTTAATGCTAAGTCGTGCAATTCTTTACTGTTTAACGTGCGTGGACAAGCTGAGACGCCTAGATAATAGCTGGTAGTGGGATGGAGGTTTTGGACAAACAATGATTTGAAATTCATATCCTCCTCCATACCTGGTTGGTTGTTAAAACCAAAATAGGTTTGGCGTAAACGATGGTAATAGACCTGTGGTGACTCCTGCCTACCCTGTCTGACTGATAGGGCTGCGGCCAGCCCAGTCTTTGTGAGAGGATTGGAGAACTCCTCCTCCAAGGCCCTGCACAGCAAATGATAGTTCCTCCGGACATGGTCCGGCTGGCGCGTGATGAAACTACTAACTTCCCAGTTGGAGGTTACTCGGATTAAATAAATCCGATCATCTACCGTAGCCTGGGGAAATTTTCGCAGATAAAACTCGATATCATTTACGTATGTGTTGACATCATTAGCGCACCCGGCTGTAGGTTCGAACCGAGTTATATTGCGGGCAATTTTATCGAGATCCCTGTCAGTCGGGCCTTGACTGTAGCGGGAGGGGGAGTCCCGCCCTCGTGGGGAAGTTATCCGGGCACGATCAGGAAACTCTCTCCTGGCTCTAGGGGAAAAATCAGAGGTAGGAGCAACCCTGGGAGTGTAATCTCGCTCCGGATCATAACAGGGTATAGTTGGTTGCTCAGGGCGCGTATTGGGGGCATATCGCGGTCCACTTGGGACATCCAGAAAATTTAGCGGTGTTGGGTCATTCCCCAGGTTTAACTTTACCTCAGTCAGCTCACATTGTACTTTTAATTGTTGTCGTTGACATGCAGCTAGCTCAATCCTAGTTCTTTCCAGCTCATTTTGTGCCTCATCCCGACGTTCAGTTAAATGTGCTATTTTGTTCTAAGCTCGGCTTAGCAGACCGGAGGCCTCCTGGACCTGTTGTTGTAGTTGGGCATTATCGGTTTCAGCAGCATGTAATTCCCGACTGTATTTGGACACGGTACCCTCTAATCCTTTAATTTTATTACATTGGTTTGTATCGTGTTGTTCAAAAGCCAGGCACCTGGCGTTGGCCTGCTCTAGTTCTGCGGAGCGATTCTTGGACTCGACTATCTGTAGGACAACCAACTTCATAGCTAGTTGAGAGGCCTCTTTACTTTTAAAATCTGTCCTTAGATATTCAGTTAGACAGGTCACCCTTAGTGACTCAAGTTCCTCTGGGTCACTCTCTTGGGAGGTTTTTAAATAGTCGGGCACTAATGACCGAGTAAACTGTAGTAATGCAGACTCAACATACTCATTAGCATCTTCAGCACTGGGGGAATCTGATCGTGGCTCAGCGGCCATTTTGTTAGCTAGTGCGTAGTTTATGAAGATTGGGTTTACAGGTGGGATAGGTACACTGCACGAAAGGGGAAGGGGTTTTACTGTACTTGAGTAATGCTTTATTTTATTTGTTTATTCGCCAAAAAAAATTATTATAGAGGAATTTTTTTTTATTATTATTAATCAAAAATTAATAAAAATAATTGAAGTAATTTTTTTTTTTTTTTTTTTTTATGAGCGAATAAACAAACAGCAAACAGTAAACTTATTAAATTTTACGCCAGCTAAAGGCTTTTGAGTAAAGGCTCAATTGAAGAGTTTGCGGACTCAATAGTGATAATCAGTGATTGTGTTATAAGAATGCTTCTTAAACGTTATAGTGATTTAAAAAAAACTGTCACTATTAAAATAATGAAACCGCATATAGGTCACTATTAGTTAAAGGATAGGTTATCACAACTTTACTCAATGAGCTTCAGTAAGTTCACAGTATATATGCATAAGTTTCTTAAGGCTGCAGTGCTTCAGCAACACTGGGTAATTATTCCTGAGTTGCTCACTCAAGATTTGGCTACTAGGGGTCAGTAACCTATATTGTTCCTCAAGGGGTGGCGTTCCTTATCCGGCCACCAGAGAACAGGGTTTGCACAACTAAAGGGGCGTCACGAGATGCACATCAATCGTGACATCATTAAGCACCACCCTTTGAAGGACGTTCGATTTTTTGAATGGTTTCGCTCACTCACTGTCCAGACAGGGCTGGAGTATTTTCGCTCAGGGCGAGTTTATTAGAAGCACAGGACAGGTATTTTGGGCCCCCTATTGGCAGTGTTCACAACAGCTTACTTTTATGCTGCGTTTATAAGCACAGCCGTGTCAGGACGGCATTTTACACTTTGAAAAAAAAACCTCCCCTATCACACGTGACGCCGACAAAGTAGTTAGCTACGCTACTTTTTAGCACGGGGAGGCCGAATGTATTCTAATTCTCTCGAGACTCGGAGCAGAAATTAAAATTTACAATTCGGGACGCATATACACGATTTCGGAGACTCGCAAAATCGGTTCTTACGTCTACAGGCCTTAATTTTTTTATATGATAAGCGTTCGGATATGCTATGCATGCATGAGTAGTTAGGACTTATTTAGTAACGCAGTTCTTCACAATGGTACCTTTTGATATACAGCGCACAGCGGCGCATACAAAACACGCAGAAAAGACACAAAAAGCAGTTAATATTGCCAAACACGCTCGGCGGCATTTTCACAAAAACACAACAGCAGCTATTTAACTTTGTAACCCAGCTTTCCTACAATTAGAACCTGCAGACGCTCATACCTGTTCACACCTCTGTATACAGAACGCTATGCACACGTGTTTTGAAAATTACCGCATAGAATAAGAGTTAATCTTCATAAGGTCGATTTCACTTGCCTCACACGGGGCACACCCTTAATATGTAGCAAACCTAAGACTCACACTTTAATTGGATTAATTTTAATTTAAACTTTATTAAGAAAATTATATATAAATTTATTAATAATAATTAATTAAGACAAAGGGGTCACCACCAGATCAGTTTAAATATGAATATAAATAATTTACTGGCAGATCTGGAGAACCAGTTAAAGGGAACAACAAACTTGATCAGTCTAAGTCTGAATAGTGAATTCAAAGTATATTTCTCGACCTTATTGAATGAAACTCTCTCAAACCACGAGGCAAGTTCAAAAGCATATAACAAGTTTATTAACTACACATAAGGCAATACCAACAGACTATCTGATGTAATAACATAATTAATCACAGATTTTGCAATTCATAAATTGACGGTAACCATGTATATCTCACAATATAGAAAACAGGGGAATAGTGGCAAGCGTACGTATCACAGTAATTAAGATCAGAAACCAAAATGACTCTAGGTGCAAACTCAGCATTTCAAATATATCTATCACTAGGAAGCGTTATAGACGAGTTGTAGGGCAGTGACTGGAGATCTTAGCTGGTTGGCTTTTAACATATTTTCTCAATTCGGCGATACCGAATTTCTAAGAATGCTGGATACAAGAACTTAGCCGTAAGATAAACAAGAAACAAAAACTTAAACTCTAAGCACAAAACTAAAGATGCTGGCAAAACAAAGCTTGAGCATTTCAGGAACAAAAGAAAAGCAACGTTTTGTACCTTCCTTCGGCGGCTGCAGGCGGGGCAACCGGGGTTCGTCCTCAGACTTAGTAAGTGAGAGGTGTGATTCGTCATTAAATCCCTCCTTTCGTGGATGTCTTGCCAAATTTCACCATAGGTCAGTAGGTGTCGCTACAGACCACAACTTGGAGTAATATTTTCCTACATACCGAAGACGTCTAACAGCGTCACCCAAGAAAGAATGAAAATCCTCACAGTTACACGTTTGGTTTGAGGTATCTCGAATCTATAAACTAGGACATCATTAATTCATTCATTCTAAACTACAATACATGCATTCACTATAACTAAACATAACACGATTAATATAAGAGGTAGGAAAACGGTAACATGGTAAATAAACTTCACGTTCGTTCTTTTATAAGTACGAACACGTATTAAAAATTCCCAAGCGATCAATACCACATAGGCAAAAGCTGTATTTTCTAATAATCAACCGGTATCACTTTAAGTATCGAAAAACAAGAGAAAAATCTTATACTAAGACATTGACCAAGTAGACATGATGCATGTGTATGAATTAATATTTATTATATGTGTGGATATGGCCTATCCTTTGATCCGTTCTTTTTGCATGAATCATCCAAAATGCATATGGGCTCATTTGGACTCATTATGATGCCAATGTCATTTGTTATGGTAATAAAAAGGTTTCGATAAAGGTAATCTGGTCCCATCAAAAGTTTAATACAATTATTAGAGTTGTGCTTCTGACGAGGACGGCAATCGTTTCTTGGGTATGTACAATCCAGGGCTGTCTTCCTGGTGCCTTTCCTGGGGTGATAAGGCTTACAAGAGGCTGTGATGAAAGGTTCCACTGTGGGGAAGGAAACCGTTATCTTCTGCAACAATCATTTTTAAAAAGGGGAACCCGTGGTCTTGAAAGATGAAAGATGAGTCCCCCTTTTAAAGTTACACATGGACTCCAGTTCATTATCACCGAAATGCATGAGGTTACATTCTGTTAAACAGACCTCTTTGAAACGCGTGTAGAAAGAATCAACCATTGTTGATTGAGTCCGCAAAAGATCGCGGTCCAGATGGGGCCTTTTGAATTCCGAAGTGTTGTAAAGTTTTATGGCTTGTGAAGAGGGTAAGAGAGAGAGAGAGGGGGGGGGGTACGGCTATCATGCTACTTCCCCCCTGTGGATGAAGTTGTGCTACAGCAGTCTTCGTCCATCTCAAGGCGATGATAGCTGTGGATGACAGATGACAGCAAGCAATACCACTTCTATGCCTTAATCTGGGTCCCCCCTGATGGTTTGAGAAATAATGTAATGTGAATGTGGCACCTAAATTTGACCTAGTGAGTGGAGTGTAATAGCACACAGTCGTTTATTATTATTATTATTTTCTCAGATGTTTTTGGCCTCTTTCCCAGTCACAGTGTTTTCCCTATCCAAAAAGTCAGAGGTGGGAATGATGGTCCAAAATTATGGTAAAACTTTGATTGGTCTCATTGGATGCTCAGCACCCTTAAGGTTCATATCCTAGAATCGCCTCTGCGTATGGTTATAGGCAAAATATGAATAACTTTAGTGGTAGTCAAGTACAGTTCTATCTGCTGACATTATCCATGGTTGTATTTGAAATGGCACACTACTATACTGCATACTACACTAGTATGTACTGCATACTGCCCCATGTACGTAGTATGCAGTACTGTAACAGGTTCTGTCAAATGATATGCTGTACTACTACAGTACCCGCTGCGCTGCCATCACATGACCATTTATTGCAAATTAACCTCAGTTAAAACTCATACTTGGAGTTTGTAGCATTCTTTTCTGTAGCATTAGCCGCCATGTTTTGGTTAGGCTGAGACACGCATAAAATTGGTGAAACCATCAGTCTTTTTGCCTAGCTGTCTCAAATCCTTTATCAGCTGTTCCCTTTAAGGGGCGCCACAGTATACTATTACATTTGGCACAGGTTTTAACACCAGATCCCCTCCTGACACAACCCTCCCCATTTATCCGGGCTTGGGACCAGCACTGGAAGTACACCCCAAGTGGGTAGGGGTTTATTGTTACGCTTCTGTCCATAACCACTCAGTTAACAAGGCTGGATAACTCAAATATGCATTGCTATCTTGGGCCTCCATGTTGTTAAAGCCATAGATTTCTCCATAATCCAGCCTCTCCATTGTCATGGCAACAGCCATTGGCAGAGACGGGGAGTGAGGAATGATGCGTTCCTTATGTGTGGACTTAAATATTTAAAGCTAGCTAAGATCTGATCCTCCCCCATCAAATGCTTGCTCCCTGGGAGATTTCATTAAAGAGTCACACTCTTCTCTCTTTCCTGACACCCCACAATGATTGGAGGTCAAATTTCTTTCATCTTTGGGCTGTCGGCCTACACGTTGCTGTTTACATTAATGCATTTTACATACCTACATCACGTTGCTCTCTGTCTTTCATGAACTGTTTGAAGCTTGCATGCCTAACGCAGGAGTTTGGTTTTTGTTGTGACACATTAGATCACTTTAGTCAAACAGTGGAGCTTTCCAAACAGTCCTGTCTGATTAAACAAAAGCAGCAAGTCAATCACAGTTAAAACTAGACAGATGGGTTTGCAGCTTGAGCCCTGAGCTGTAGACCGCATGCCCAAAAAGTTTGTGGATGCCTAAATGATATCCACATATGCTAGTAACATTGCAAACAGAACCATTGGCATCGACAATGTTTTACCCTCTAGTGTTTCTATACTAGTCATTCTGAGAACCTTTACCACTAGATTTTGGAACATTTCAGCCAGAACAGTATTACTAAGATATAGGGGGGGTGTATGGGCTTCTTTCATAGCAAATCTGGCTCACTCTTTTTAGGACCTTGATTCATCCTCAGTGGGCAACACTAGGGTGAAACAGGACAGGGCCTTCCTCAAAATGTTGAATTTTCCTGAAGTGTTCTCATGCTGTAGATTTCAAAAGAACTAAGGAGCACAGTCTAAACCAGAACGTATGGACCAAGATCATATCCATCCTACAATACAGTGCTGCATGAAAGTTGGCTCACCTTTAGAATTGTCCATATTTATGTGTAGATGTGACCTAAACATCATCAGATTTTTACAAGTCCTAAAAGTAGATAAAGTGAACCCAAATGAGACAAAAATATTATACTTGCTCATTTATATATTGAATAAAACAACCAGAATTACACATCAGCGAGTGCCAAAACTATGGACCTTTGCATGCAGTATTTGGTGTAACCCCCTTGTGAAGCACAAACTTCAACTAAACATTTCCGTTAAGTGTTGATTAGTCCTGCATGTTTACTTAGAGGAATTTTAGCCCATACCATCAACTCTGGGTGGACTTCCTTCACGTGAACTGCTTCCGCAATATTTCTATTGAAGAGGCCTTTTTTTTTGCATAAAAGTTACCAAGGATTCTTTTGTGACCTTGCAGAATATTACACACCTTGATCTTGGCATGATCTGTGTTGGTCAACTGAATAGCATTGGTCTTAACTTTCCTCAGCTTGTACACAATCTGCCTGCCTGTGGTTTGATTGGGTCCAAACTCTGAGATGGATTTGTAACATTTTTCCAGCCTGATAAGCATCAAAAACATTTTTTCTGAGGTGACACTGGGACAGCTTAGAGACACTAACGCATGCATGTGCGATTTAGGAGGAAACCCACGCCGACATATTATTAAGGCTAACTCACACAGGCAGCATCCGGTCCGAGACTTGTTTATAAGCAGGGGCCATATTCATAAAGTTTAATAAAGAAGATGGGTCATGCAGCAAGACAACGACCCTAAGCACACAAGTCGTTCTACCAAAGAATGGTTAAAGAAGAGAAAAGTTAATGTTTTGGAATGACCAAGTCAAAGTCCTGACCTTAATCCAATGGAAATGTTGTGAAAGGATCTGAAGCGAGCAGTTAATGTGAGGAAACCCACCAACATCCCAGAGCTAAAGCTGTTCTGCATGGAGGATTTGGGCTAAAATTCCTCCAAGCCGGTGTGCAGGACTGATCAACAGTTACAGGAAACGTTTAGATGCAGTTATTGCTGCAGGGGAGGGTCACACCAGTTACTGAAAGCAAAGGTTCACATACTTTTGCCACTCACTAATATGTAATATGGGATCATTTTTCTCAATAAATAAATGACCAAGTATAATATTTTTGTCTGATTTGTTTAACTGGGTTCTCTTTATCTACTTTTAGGACTTGTGTGAAAATCAGATGATGTTTTAGGATATATTTTTGCAGAAATCTAGAACATTCTAAAGGTTTCACAAACTTTCAAGCGCTACTGTAAGTCAAGATGAAAGTTATTCATAAAGCATGTTACAATCAATCACAGTCTTCAAAAGAATGCGTCATACCTATAAGTCAGGTCAACCCTGCCTCCTCACTAGGATAAAAGGTCTTATTCTTGCTCCGAGTTGCTCTGAGATTGCTTCTGAATCACCCTTAAGCTTTTTTTAAAACCAAGTTAGGAGCACTCTAAGAGGATTTTGGAGTGTTTGGAGCTGTGAGGTTAAGACACTGATCACTGTGCTACCACAACAATACTTGTTTTCCTAGTTAATTTACCATATGGGTCAGCATATTACACTTTGTGCATGGCCTGTGCTCATCTGTGGAAATGGAAAGTCTATAGGTGTAGTTGGAAAAAAGTACACTGTAATTAGGAGGAGGAACCTTTTTTTTTCTTGCTTGTTTTGAGTGGATAGAAATTTAAGGCAGCTGCAAATATTTCATATACACATAGGCTTTGGGGCAAAGTTTGGAGCGGAGTAAAAAGCTTCACCCCTCAAATAATGTGATTTCTTTTTTTTAACAGTGTAATGTGTTTTCTTCATTATTATCAAGTATTATTAAATGTTATTTTTACACTATTACGGTCGTGTTCTGTGAAGGGAGGAAGGCAGAGTTGTTTTTCCATCCCACTTGACTTCTAACATTCACAGAATTGCTTTGTTACCCTATAAGACTTAATTATTATTTCTGTTCTCTCCCTGTCCTCTGTTTAACTGCTGGTCTTTTCTCATGGTGTTGTAGTGATTGCCTCTAGGTCAAGGATTCCAGATTCTAGTCCTGAAGGGCCACAACATTGCACAATTAGTATTCTACCTCGTTTAACACACCTGATTCATCTCATCGACTAATTACCAAGCTGAATTCTGTTAGATAAATTGAAACACAAAGCTCTGCAGGGTTGTGATCCTCCAAGACCTGAGTTTGACTCTTCTGCTCTTGTGAATAAAAAACAACAATGGACTCAAACGATGACTGACATGCACTCCCTGTTTAACAATGCAATTTGTCGTATGCATTGCTGAATTATTTAGCTGCTAAATGATGTATTATTATGTATCAGTCTCCAGTCTGGGAGGGCCAGCAAACCACAATGTGTAGCACTGACCTCATTTAACACACCTGGTTCAACTCATCAGCTAATTACCATGGTGGAATTTGATGTGTTAGAGCAGGTCTCTTGTGTGCCGTGTTCCTTGATCGTCGGAGTTTGACCCGTCTGCTCTTGTGGACAAAATACATTGAACAAAATTGATTCATATCGTGGATTACTTGGCATGGCTGTCATTATGGTAAGGTAATGCCACATAACTTCAATACAGAACATAAAATGATAATCCAGGACTGCAGTGTTGATTTTATATTTTTTTTTTACCCATTTGTTGTGAAACATAAAATACTGCCAGTGTTTGTTTTTTTTGGCTAGTATATTTGTCTGGTAAGGAAGTTGGGAATTGGACTTATTCCCTGATTCTTTGTCATCAAAACACTTGGCTGTTAATTAATTATTACCAAATAACATTGGGGCTAATTAAAAATATGGAATAAGCTGGTGTGTTTTATTGGTTAATGCATGATGCTTACAATGATACAGAATGCTAGCACATTAACAGTAAAAAAGTCAGCTTTCTACAAACAAATACGAAATTGCAGGCTTGATGACTGTATTTAAAGCTACACTATATAGAAATGTTTGTGGACACCTCACAAAATTGCATCCAAGACATGGGAATTGGTATGTTGTTGCGTTCAACAGTCTTTGTTCTTCTAAAAGTTTCATTCTTCTAAATTTTGGAACATGACTGTGAGGCTTCTGATGTTAGATAATAAGTCATGGCTCATTTTTGGGTTTTCAGTGCATTTTAAGGTGTCTGATGGAGTTGAGGTAAAAGTTCTGTACAAGCCAGGCAAGTTCTCAGTCAAATTGGGCAAACCAATTCTCTAGAGCCTTTGTTTAAGGACAGCAGGGCAGAAAGTTGACAAAGTGATTTGTTGGACACCAAAACCTATATGTCTTATTGAGAGATATTCAGTACAAGCCATTCTACTTCCACTGGTTAGCTAACTTGTAATGCATGCTTTATATTATGAATGTGGTACTGCCGAAATACCAGAATGCAATAATTAGAAGTGGCATCCACAAACATTTGTCTACTCGGTGTATTTCGTGTTATGGTCGTATTAAAAATACATTCTATTGCAAATCCTTTTTTATTCACTATTTGCTGATACTGAAGCTTGCCATAGCATATTGCTACATATTGAGTAAACCTATTTATCTGTTTTCTTCTGCTATAGCCCATGATTCTGCTGCTGAACTATAATTGTAGTTACAATAGATGACACTGCCATTTCTTCCATGATTTCAGTCATTTGGCCAAAGACACTTACAATTTAATTATTTTTGGCCTTTTTGGTTTTTCAGACAGCACCAGTGACATGAAATGACCACATTCAGTCATCTTTGAGATCATGACTATTTACTATTATTTTATAAGGAAACTGAAACTTAACTGAAACACTCAGATGTTAATGCATGATTTGAATTGGGTTACAGTACTTTTCTAAAAAGCAAACAATATTCACATTTTAATATTTTGACTTCATATAGACCCTAGGTGGTGTGGAGAGAAAAAACAATTGTACAACAGCGTAAAAAATATATATATTCCTTTGAGATCAGGTTATTGTCTAATGTAAAAAAGCAAAGTGCCTTCTGCCTTCTTTTTTGTAAATGACATTTTCTTGGTCTACAAAGACTGTCAAATACTAAGTTCTGTCGCCATAGCATTGGAGATGTTGCTTAGTAACTTTGGTTTCTATGGTTATCGTGCTAACAGATTTTTTATTTCTGGTCGCCATTGTTGCTCAAGGTACCTAACGGCTATTGTACATCAAGATGTATACCAATTTCCTGAGAATTTGATCTTTTGAAGAAAGGGAATGCTGTAGTTTGGATGGTTTGGGCCATTTTTGGTGGTGAAAAAGAAGGCTCAAACTATCATTGCTGGAAATCAGTTGCATCCTGTCAGTGAAGTACTGGTCAGACAGTGGTGCACCTTCAGCCATCCATTTCCCCTGTAGGAAGGAATGGAACATGAGTTTGTTTTTACCAACAGCGACCATCCTGAGCAACAATCTATCAGGACCTTATTGTACATTAGTGTATTCCTAGAATAACTTCATTAGAACTTTGTAGATATTATTTACTTAATTTCCATCTCATGTACTGCACTGCTGCGTTTTTCTTATGTTTAAAGTTTTATTCTTGACTATATCTTTTTATATTGATATCTATTTTGGCTCCAGCTTGTAGATGTAAATCAGAGACAGTAGCTCATCTGTTGCACAGTTTGTTAGTCATCCTCTAATCCTTCTTCAGTGCTCACATGTTTCTGCTCGTCAGATTTTTGTGGCTGGAGATTGTTGACTGGTGGATTATTTTCAGTCCAGCAGCACTGCTTTTTCTGGTCCACTCAAACCAGTACAACACACACTAACATGCCACCACCACATCAGGGTCACTGCAGTGCTGTGAATGATCCTCTACCTGATGTATGGTGGTCCTGTCAGGATCTTGACCATTAGAGAATAGAGTAAATGGGACTAAGTATGCAGGGAAACAGATGGACTGTAGTCTGTAATTGTAGAACAACAAAGTGCTTCATAGCATGTGGCACTGATGGAATGAACAATGTGTAGAAAGTTGCAGGTGTACCTAATAAAGTGATTGGTGAGTGTGTTTTACACATGTTGTTTGGCTACATTTCTTATCTTGGCTTTTCATGCTACAATGAAAGTTGCTACTAATTAAATAAAAGTTTAGAAGGAACAGTGAAACAAAACTAGTAACTATGTAACTTTATTACCATACTACATGACATAACTTTTAGTTTTACATTCAACAGAAATAACTTTTGAACTTAAAAGTATTAGCAGTAATATATAACTATAGGACTTCTGCACTACTTCCAATGGCATGGGGTTCCTGACCTGAAAAGAGTAAAGGGGACTAATGAAGTATGTAAAGCAACAGATGGACTGTTGTCTGTAATTGTAGAAGTGCTTCTATATTGTAAGTGGCAATGATGAAATGGACAATATGTCGAAACTAATAAAGGCAACGGTGAGTGTAGATCCAGTGTAAAAATCAATATATTGATATCTGGCACCAGCCAAATAATATAGAATGATGTGAAATAATGCTGACAACCTCCAGGTCATCCTTGATTGATGGAGCTCAATACTTATAATATTCTATGTATGTGGAGTTTGACTCTCTAACCACAGAACTTACATGCTATTAAATACAACAATTGATTATTTCGTAATTAGCAGTACTTGTGTTGACCACGTCTCAATGTACAATGTAAATGCTGAACTGTGGCAGCTCTGTGGTTGAACCAGTGGTTGGATAATAATTCGTTGATTGAGTTCAAATCCTAGTTCTGCCTAACTGCCACTGCTGGGCCCTTCAGCAAGGCCCTCAACTCTCTAGGTGCCCTGGAAAAGGATGTCTGTACAACTGTAGGTGGGTTGTGTATTAACTAGAGATGCACCGATTGTTTGTCCAGTGACTGGAATCGGACGGTTTTCAGCATGATCGCCTGTGATTGGTCGATCACTCTTGTGATGCCGACAGCAGTACAAACTCAGCTACACGTGAACAGCACAGTGCTTTTACTATCTTTAAAAGGGCTTTAAACTTAAACAGTTAATGCTCAGTCACTCCATTTGTTTCCTGGTCCCAAAGTTTAGCACATGGCTTGATTGTCTATTTTATTTTTGGGTTTTTGTGCATCTGTGATCTGTTTTATGTGTACATGTTTTTATTAGCTGATAAAAGGTCACAGTATTTATTTATTTTTGTGTTGTACGATTTATGCCCAGGATTGAAGTGTGTTTTTACTGCATTCAGTGGCTTACAGTTTGTATGACGTACTGTCTTGGTTGGTGTATGCTGCTACCTGAGTGGGGTGAGTTGCAGTTCAGTGCCTTTGCTTGTACTTGTACCCTTGCACTAATTTAAAAGGATCCTAAAAAGCTGAAGCTAGTGAGAAAATAGAGCCAGGTTCAAGCCAACAGCTCCTGCTGTCTTTCTTTAGCAATCATTTCTGTATGCTGATGTGTAAAATTCTTAGAAAGAAAATCATCATACAAAATCTGGCATCACCTGGTCATATCTATAATAAATAGAAAATTGGAACCATAGAAGAAAATTGCACTTGGTGCATCTCTATTAACCATTGTTCCTTCCCATTTAACAATTATACAGTACTTTTGTTCATTTTCTGTTTCACCTTCAGTCTTGCTGAAAGGAAGGTGAGAAATTAGTGTTTATATTAGACCCAGACATGTTGTCATCTCCCAGCACTGATCTCATCCCTCCTGGCTTGTAAATTGATTTTGTAAACTGTCGGATACTTCCCCAATGATTCGCTCAGTTCATCAAAAGCGCCATTACAGAAACAGTTACTTGAGTTCATATAGTTACAAGGGTGATATCCAAATCGCCGTTTCAATAGTGGTGAGGTTCTCGTGCCTGTTATTAGCCATCAGGAGCTCTGTTGGTGTGTCTTGAAGTACATGGCTTGGCTGGCACCACTGGTAAACAGTAATGAAGTACACATACTCAGTTGCAGTACTTAAGTGCCATTTCAAGCATTCCTGCTTCTCTTGAGTATTTCTATTATTATAGTGAAAAGTTGTACTTTCAAGTCCACTTTATTTATGACAAGGCCATCATTACTTGTTACTTTTGAACGGGGAGGAAAAAAGTTTAAGTAGGAGATAACTTGGAATATTGTAGTGCTGTGACGATAGAACTGACCTTCCTTCCTTTTGCGAGAGGGAGGCGTCTAGATGGGCTCCAGTCCCTCTGTTTGCTCTGTATGTACTTTGGAATGGAGAAGTAATTTAGGAAAATGTAGGAAAATATAAACCATAGCTAGTAAGACCTTTTGTATCATTCTTTGACAAACACTTGTTGTATATATTACTGGTATTGTGTGTTTTGCCTGTAGGGCATGGATTGTGTATTGAAGGATAATGAGCGCATTTAGGGCTTGCTGTGTGGTGCAGACGTAGAACATCTCAACTGGCAATATCACAAAAATAATAAAAAATAGTTTATGTATAAGAAACTCAATAGCTGCTGTAAAGGCGAGATCAGTAAAAAAAAAAAAAAGGCATTCTGTTGTCAGGTGGCGTCACTGTGAGCATGTGGAATTCATCAACAGCATCATTTTCCATAATCTGTGAAGTTTGAGTTGTACCAGGCAGTGTTAATTTCGTTGACGGATGATTTTCATTATAGTTTTTCTTCAACGACCTTTGTTTTTCTTAACGAGACAATGACTAAACTAAAATGAATGAAAAATGACAAACATGGATGAAATCAATTGACACTTGTCAACGAATACAAATGAGACAAATGTTTGGCAGAGACGACATCCAATCAGATATTGCGCATCTAAATTTAGCATATGTGGGAAGAGTTGGGTAGAGATCCAGTCAGTAATGCTGTAAGACGAACACATTTGATATAACCCCGGGAAGATCATACAGCTAGCCTGGTTCTCAGGAAACCAACTCGACAATGTGAACACTTGGGAGAAAGAGAAGAGTCGATATATTGTCACATTTCTTATTTGATGTCAAGGAAAACAAGACTCTTTGTAAACCGTGTGGGACGACTATCTCTGGTAAAAATACAACAAACTTGAAATGACATCTGCAGGCATGTCATCCTGAAACTGCAGTCAAGCTATACGCTCTAAATGGCAAGAGCCCCCATTTCAGTGGTATTATGGTAGGACGTTGCAAACACACTCAAAGTTCATCTTCAAGTCAATATTTCAGCGAATGAAGTAGGGTTTAAAATGTTTCCAGTTTGCGACATGGAAATATTTTACTTTGCCTAAAAAGTGTTCATACTATCTTTTAGTATTTAGATAACGTTTTGTAATGGTAATTATGAATAAATGCATATAGAGCATGCGCATATCTGATTTTCTATGTTTAATAAAGCTCGTATATCGTTTATTCTATTCTATGATATCTCGTGAGTGTCCACATCAAGTTTGAAGCAGATTGGGGGAAATTGAGTTTTGTTGACCACTTTTCTGTATACTGTTATTATCATTGCCTGCATACAGACTTGAGCTTATATTTTAATTCAGTCTTACAATATGCCATTCATTCCAGCTTGATTCTGTTCTAGAATATCTGCTGAATGTCCACACCAAGTTTGAAGCAGCTCTATTATGGAAATGGAGTTCTAACCACTTTAATGTATAATAATGTCAATGCATGCATGTTTCATTTTGTCTAAGTGCATAATAATTCAAGGGAAAAGTTAACAAGACATTTACGTTTTGCAACCTTTACATGTCATATTTTAGTCAGCTCAATCTACTGTAGATTGTCGACTATAATCATATTATAATTAGTCGACTTAAACTAGACAAAAACTAAAAATAATTCAGATGACTAAACTATGACAAACTAAATTACGTTTTCGTCAAAACACTATAACTAAAACTAAATTTATACTTTCCGTGGTGAGACATACAAAATCAACGTATCATACCTAAGGTATCAGAAATTCCTTGGTAATTTAAAATCAGCACCATCCTCACCATCTAGGAAGAGGTATGTAAGTGTGGGAAAAGTGTCCAAACACGCAAAATCCAAAATAACTGTCTTGGTTTTGTGGAGACCCATGTACCTACCAATGGACTGTGTGTAGGTCCAACTATAAGCTGGATAACCTGACTCGGTGCGTTTACATGCACATAATAATCCGATAACTGCAGAAGATCTGGTCTTGTCAGTAATCCGATCAAGGAGTATACATGCACTTGAGTAATCAGATAATGGGGTTCCGGGTTTATATAACAGCAGTAATCGGATTTCTACTTTGCAACCAGTGATTAATCTCACAGAAATGTGACATTAATATTTAATAATCAAACGATACATTTTCTCGTGTATATACTGCGTTTCAGAGCCTCCCTTAGGTGTTCGATAGCCGTTTCGCTGCCTTTATTTCCGTGGCGCGTTTGATTCTGGAATTGCCAGATCCAACGAGGAAAAAAAAAAACACAAGTCATTGGAAAAAAACTAGGCAAATTTTTAGAAATATGGACCTGTCAACCGTGTGGGAATGCTTGTGCATTTTTTTTAACTGGGTGAATACTGGTTGAGAAAATCTAATAATTGATCAAGAACACATTATTAATCAATGGCACTCCCAATGGACTCAGGTCTTGACATTTAGAGACACTGGCACATCATTTGGCAAGCACCAATGATCAGCAACAAAATATCAGATTTTTTACAAATAATATTTCAAAGAAATCTAAACTGGAGTACAGAAAAGCTGAGGTTATGGATTAGAATGAGGGGAAAGGATTCTTTTTTTTTTCTTTTTTTTTATTGATTTTTTTTTTTTCCAGCAACTGTGATGGCATCTAGACTAAAGTGAATGGGTTTGGTTGTAACTAACGCCACGCAGTTGGTGTTTAGTCTAATTGGTTCTGTCTGTGTGGTTGTTTATAAATTAGTGAGACCTAATTGGGCCAATTAATGCCATTTTTAAATAATCGGCATCGGCCGTTTCCTACGTTACAACTTGCAGCTCATAAACTGGGTAACAGGAGAACTGACTGACTAAACAAAAAGATGCGGAGAGAACACTGTGGGAGGGGCCATTTATGAGGAGATAAACTTGCTTCTCTGAGCTGGGACTGGATTTAAAAACAAGATGCCACTACCATGTACACTACTATAACATTATTTATGTTTTTGCAAGTATTTACACTTTTATTATTATTATTTTTTTTCCCCCCAGAAAGATGATGCTATTGTCTGGCAATAAATGTTAAGCGCAGTAAAACTTATTTTTTCTATTTATAAAAATGATGAGTGCAAGTGGGGACAGCAGAAAAAAAATTGTGATATCAGCATTATATATTGGCCATCAGTCACCCTGCTCTCTAAATATCGGCATTGGCCATTAAAAAACCCCACAGTGTTCGACCACTATTGTATATCATAGTGAGGACCCCACAAGGACAAAAATTCACACAAGCATTAGCTATTTATTTTAAAGGGATGGCAACTTTTTTGGGAAAAAAAAAAAAGTCCATTAGTGTGCTGGGGTTAAGGTAAAGATTAGCTATGTGTTTGATGTAGCATTAATTAGCTACAGTAGTAGCATCTCAATGGTAAGTCAACACAGTTGTAGAAAGAAAAACTTGTAGAAATACCTTCACATTCTGGCCACCTTTTTTAGCTACACCTCCTTATTTCTCCACTCATGGTCCATTTTATCAGTTCCACTTTACCATATAGATGCACTTAAGTTATACAGTCCCAGACCATCTGTTTTTCTACATGCATACATCTCTCGGGTGACTTCACTGGCTGCCCATCCATGGACGCATCCAATATAAAATACTTTTGCTAACATTTAAATCACTTCATGGCGTAAGCTCTGCCTATTTGTCTGGACTGCTCAACCACTACACCTCTATATTCCTTAAGGTCATCTAATTGGTTATCCGCAGGTTTAGGCTCCCCACAATGGGAGGTAAGGCTTTGTGTTGCTGCCCCCCTGCTCTGGAACTCACTTCTGCTTTATATATGCTCTACAACCTCTCATTGAGAGGTTCTAAAAACCCATCTATTCTCTCAATATTTGCTTTCATCATCTACTTCCTCTGTATAATTTGTACAACTGTTATAATTTAAGGGATCTTGGGTGTTGTGAAAGGCGCTATGTAAATGTTAGATATTATACTTAGTTAGTCCTCTTTTACTCTGTTCTCTAACGGTCAGGACGCCCACAGGACCACAGATCAGGTATTATCTGGGTTGGTGGCTCATTCTCAGCACTGCAGTGAGACTGAATAAGTAATCTGATGATGATAATCAAATTTCTCATAGCATGTATACCAATTACCCGATCTCAAACAGTTTACCCATGCGTGCAGAGCAGCTAGCAGGAAAAAACATGGTTGCCGGGTTCGCTTATTCTTAAAGATTTCGTTTCTTGTGGGCTTCTTTACATGGACCGGGTGCGGGATTCTCTCATTGGATCTGGCAACCCTGGATTAAATATTTAATATTAAAATTTGAAGTTTTCCACAGACTTCTGTGAGATTATTAGCTGGTTGCAAATTAGAAGGCTGATTTATTGCCCAAGTCATTTAAACCTGCATTTTCTCATTATCCTGGATCAGACATAGCAGTGCTGCTGTAGGTTTTAAACACTGTGTTCACTCACTGTGCACTCTTGACACATCTGCCATATCACTCCACCTTGTAGATGTAAAGTCAGAGACTGTTGCACAGTTTGTTAGTTATCCTCTAATCTTTCATCAGTGCTCACAGGATGCTGCCTACAGGAAGCCGGTGGCTGGAGATTTTTGGCTGGTGGATTATTTTTGGACCAGCAGGTGACACCGAGGTGTTTAAAAACTTCCAGATGCTGTCTGATCCACAACACGCACTACTATACCACCACCACATCAGTTACTGCAGTGCTGAGATTGATCCATCACCCAAATTACTTGATCTGAGGTCCTGACCGTTAGAGAACAGAGTAAAGGGGACTAACAAAGTATATAGAGAAATAGATGGACTACAGTCTAATTGTGTAACTAGTACAAGTTCAAAAGTGCATCTTAATGGTAAGTGGTACTGCTACAATGGACAATGAGTGTAGAAACAAGGAGATGTACCTAATAGTGATTGGTGAGTGTGCCTCATGTGAAACTAAATTCACCTATGATTATGCTATCTTAAAAACGTACTTTTGAACATTTACCCAAGTAGAAACTTGAACAGAAACGTGAACAACTTTTTTTTTTCTGGACTAAAATAGATTTTACTCAAGTATAGGACTCTACTACTTCCAACACTGGTTGGCATGGTGTGAAATGCCATAAAAACTAGTTAGGTTCAATTTTTGCTGCCCATAAGATGTAATGATCGGCTTATCAATGGTAAATGTCATGTTCATGCCTTTCCCAGCTCGAGGAAATGAGATATGAGGCTTTGAGATTTTATCTGCCTTATCACAGCAGTAGGGCGGTGATAGATCTGCATTCCATTAGATTTGTCTAAAGGATATTCTGACATTCCACACAACTAGATAACTTTTAACAGACGAAAAATCCTCATTAGTATGGGGTATTATCCCAACTTCATAGGTCTCTGAAATTCACCTGTTCCTAGATGTTGACACACAGTCACTTTATCCATGTATAACATTTCTTTCCTTATTTATACTGTACATGCCTACAGTCAACCTGTATCTCTGCTCTCAGACTTTAGCATCACCACGCTGCATATTTCCCTTTAACTAGACCCTCTCACTGCTGAGAACACTCCTCTCGATGACCTAATTCAAAGTAGAGGGAGAACTTGCAGTCCTCTGATTGGAAAGTGGACTATTTATCCTTCCTCTTTCAACATGTACCCTTTGAGGAATGCAGATAGCTAAGAAAAAGTACATTTCTCTGCTGTAGAAGCATGAGCTAATATAGTTCTTTCCTGCCCTATATACAATGCATTCTGGAGGACTTCAGAATCTTTCACTTTTTTAACATTTCTTATTGTGGCCTTGTGTTAAAATAATAATAATAATAATAATAATAATAATAATAATAAAAATAAAGTTATCTAGGCACAACACTTCAACATAAAACATGAAAATATGACAGTTATTTAGAAGGTTAAGGGCCTTGCTCAAGCACCCTACAGTGGCAGCTTGGCAGAATCAGGATTTGAACCCACAACTTTCTGGTTAGTAGTCCAGAACCTTAACTACTGGACCACTGAAATGCATATGTTGGAGTATTGCTTGTGTATGAACACACAGGCTGGTCACAAAAAATCAATAACATGCATAACTAAAAGGCAAAGTTACTCGTGCAGAGTGTGGAATTTAATAAAGCATTAAGCCATTTGAGACTGTACATTATTGTGAATTTATGACGTGTAAGTGGATTTTAGGTACCGAGCTGTGCATCGTGCTTAACAACACCCAGAACTGTGATCAAATCACTAACGCACAGCCTCGAGTGGCTTTTAGAAATCTTTGATAAAAACAATTTGATTATGAAAACATCAGCGTTTACCAAATAAATGTATTATTAGTGCAATTTTTAAATAATATTTCTTTCACAATGCAGTCCCTACTCATTCAGTCAGCACGAAGCTCAGGTTGATGAAACCAATTCTTCAGTGTGTGGCATGGAGTGTATAAAGATCTACTTTAGCCCTTTTGGTGAATCTATTTACAGTCCCCTTCTATTTATTTATTTTTTTTCTTTTATTACAATTTCCTGTTAATTTCAACCTCTTCACTTTTTTTCTCTTTATGTCCCCTGTTAATCCATTGAATAAATCAAAACGTACCTCAAACATTCATATTTGTAATTTGTTGCAAACTGCCTAGTGTAACAGTTTTATGGGTTTAAAACCTAGAGTATTGTGAGGCAGTCCCAAGTATGTCTATACCGGTGGTTTTACAATGTCTTTGAATATGTATAATATATAAACCGAACTATACAACAGGTAGTTCTGACCTTATGATCTTCTTTTATTTATTTATTTTTTTTTTTGAAGCATTCTCATGATAGTTGATAACAGCATGACATTTTCACATGGTATCACTCTGCTGATGCATTGCCAAGTAATGACAATTTTTTGCATACATGCATATAATGGATACAAATGATGCAGTGACCCTACTAAAATGCTATCGTTTAATTCTGAATAAATTTTAGTTGTCTTTTCCCCCCCTTTTGTCTTTGCTTATTTGCACTTACTTTGAAATACAAATGTTACTTGGTAGTTATATAAGCAATATGACTTTTGTGGTATACTGTGATGGAGCAGGGTAGGTTACTGCTGCATAGAAACAACTCCTTTGATGTGGACCTACATTTTGGTGGAAAGTATTGTCAGTGTTAAAGCATATTCAGTATTTTGTTTTTGTTATTAAAAAAAAAACTATGGTATAAAAGCAATAGAACACTCAATCATGTGTAATTGAAAATAACTTCACGCATCTCAGGCTCTTCATAACCCTAACCATACATCTATGAAATAGTTTTTAATTAGATTTAACGGATCAAAAGATGTTAATATTTAAAGATTCCTGCTGTTATTACAGTTCATTTTCTTGCAGTTATATAAACTTCCCCATAAGAAGTAATGTAAATAGGATTAATCTGTTCCCAACCTCCAAATGTATGTAATACAATAATATTCAACATGTACATGAAATAACTGAAATATAAAGACATGAAAAAAGTGAAACTGAGGTGAACTCAGTTGCCACACGCTTTATCACTGGGACAGTGGTGCCAAGACTGAGGGGGGTGTCTGAAATCACACCCGTAGATTGATATAAATAGATGTATAAAGAATATATACATAATATGCAATAATCACACTCTAGTTCTTCTTCTTTTGGGTTTCATGGAGATTGGCATATCGTATTTGTGCATTATCGCCACCGAATGGACTGGATTACATGCAAGAAGGAAGATCGCACCATTGGGTGTTTTATTTAGAGTCCCCATGTTCAAAGTTAGAAGTTTTATTTGAGTTTGGTGGCAAAATTATTTCAAATGGACAGTTTGTCCAAAATGTTTTATTGAAGAGGTGTTCGAGATCTGTGTGTGTGTGTGTAATACATTTAAATTGTAATGATATACAGTGGTGTGGAAAAAGTGTTTGCCCCTTCCTGATTTCCTATTTTTTTGCATGTTTGTCACACAAGTGTTTCAGAACATCAAACCAAGACGGCTGACCAAAATTACTCCAAGAGCGCAGCGACGACAAAGGCCCCCATAACAACATCCAAAGAACTGCATGCCTCCACCATAATAAAGAGACTGGGGGAAAAAATGGCTTGCATGGCAGAATTCCAAGACGAAAACCACTGCTGAGCAAAAAGAACATTTAAAGCTCGTCTCAATTTTTTCCAGAACAACATTCATGTCAATCCACAAGTTGAATTTGAACACTTTGGAAGGTGTGTCCCCATTACATCTGGCGTAAAAGTAACACAGCATTTCAGAAAAAGAACATTATAGCAACAGTAAAATATGGTGGTGATAGTGTGATGGTCTGGGGCTGTTTTGCTGCTTCAGGACCTGGAAGACTTGCTGTGATAAATGGAACTATGAATTCTGCTGTCTACCAACAAAACCTGAAGGAGAATGTCCGGCCATCTGTTCGTGACCTCAAGCTGAAACGAACTTGGGTTCTGCAGCAGGACAATGATCCAAAACACACCAGCAAGTCCATATCTGAATTGCTGGAGAAAAACAAAATGAGGACTTTGGGTTGACCTAGTCAAATTCCTGAGCTGAATCCTGTTGAGATGCTGTGGCATGACCTTAAAAAGGTAATTCTTGCTCGAAACCCTCTAGTGTAGCTGAATTACAACAATTCTACAAAGATGAGTGGCCAAAATTCCTCCACAACGCTGTAAAAGACTCATTGCAAGTTAATGCAAATGCTTGGTTGCAGTTGTTGCTGCTAAGGGTGGCCCAACCAGTTATTAGGTTTAGGGGCAATCACTGTTTCACACAGGCCCCCACACACCCAAGTGTGACAAAAATAGGAAATCAGGAAGAGGGCAAACTTTTTCACACCACTGTATCTAAAATATATATGTATAATGTTATTTGACATGAATAGAAGTATTATTACTATTATTCATCATTCATTTTTTTGTGCTGCAGAATATTGACCATATTCCTACAATATATTTTACACACATGAGCAGCTTTAGTGGTCATCTTAAGCAAAGAACTTAATGTTGCAATAGCCTGTTAGCTCACTCTAATGGTACTGAATTTACTGTTTGCAAAATGCTTTATCTGTGTGGATTATACTCTACACTTATTAAAAATAAACACAACCAGGAGCTGTTTCCATTCATGAATAGTGGTCTTATTACTTTATAGTAGCTCAGTTGATTAATTGCTATGACCGACTGTGAATGTGTCGATGCATGCTTTTGTACCACCAGGCCTCACGTCGTATTGAGATCGCAAGCCACGTTAAAGATGCATCGAGTGCGTGAGTCTGGGATTATTGCTTTTTCTCCTTAATGCACTTTCTTTATTGGCCCATTATTCTCCTCTCTAGTCATTCCAAGTTTACTTGTTCCTCAATAAAAGGCTCTGGGTGTTTGGAATTTCATCTCACTTTGCCTTTGCAGGTTTTCTATTCAAATGGTAACAAATAAATTTGGCAACCTGGAGGGAATATTAAAGTCGTTGAAGGATAAAAGTAGGCACCGTATTGAACGCAGGATGTAGGCTTAAATCCAAACTGGCACCATCTGCCTGTAATTTGAATTTCTGTTGTCATGCTAGTTAATTTTTACTTCAGTGATGGCTGTCTTGTGCATTTCTTTGGACTCGAATGTCATTCTTTTGAGAAGGCATTCTTTTAAACCCGTCTTCTAAATGCATATTTAAGCATCTGGTTTTCTTCTCCGATTTGGTAGATTCACCCGTCAGCTTTATCTTCCACTGTACCTCCCATCATTTTTGAGAAGCCTCACACAAAAGGTAGAAATACGGCGAGACGCGAGTAAAATTAACTGTATGAAAGTTAAGGAGCCATGAAATTAAAGAGTATGGTCCCTTCTCAGAGTGCACAGTTCATTGCTAGAGGAGCAAATGCAACGGCTCCAGATCAGAAATTACAGAATAATGCAGTTATGCCAACAATTATGATTGGGAATGGGCCATGTCATACATAGGCCATAAATCATGGGTTCATAAACAGTGAATTCTTTATTTATTCCCCAAGTGGAAATCGGTAAACAAAGCATAAAAAGCGTGAGCCGAGAGAGCTAGGCAGGATGCACAGGTAACAGAGCGAACAAATTCAGTTCTTTTGATAACATGCACGACATTTGTCATAGCATATCTTTGCCTGGAGTTAAATCATTTGCAATTCAAGGTAATTCTCTTGTATGTGTTTTTTGTTTTTAGTCAGTGGTGGATGAAGAACAGCACTCTATTCAGATACTGCTAGTAAGGCTTCTGTTTAAATTCCTACTTGAATAAAAATACAGAAGTACTTTCTCATATGTTCAAGTACAGTGGTAGCTCAGTTATTGTTGTTAATTCATTCCAGAAGGCTTGTGGGGAACCAAAAATGATGAGTACAAAGTTTGTACTCTGTGGTACAAATGTTGTATGGTTAAAGTTATGACTTGATCTTTTGTTCCTTCGGGCGGCACGGTGGGTAGCACTGCTGCCTCACAGCAAGAAGGTCCTGGGTTCAATCCCAGAGTGGGTCCTTTCTTTGTGAAGTCTGCATGGGTTTACTTTGGGTCCTCCAGTTTCCTCAGACAGTCCAAAGAAATGTTAGGTTAACTGATTACACTACACTATATTGGCATTGAGGTGTGTGTGGGAGACTAATCTTGGTGTAACCTTGTGTATAGATGTAACCTTGTTGTTGTGTGTGTCGCCAAAATGGCCAATGATGCTGTCAAATAAACCAAACAAACATTGTCCCTTCTAAACTGCTCATCTTAAGTGAGTAAGGTTGTGATGGAGAGCAAATCTGTCATTTTGTGTAAACCCAAGACAGCAAGATAGTATCTTCCTTTCATGATTTATTGTAAATGTTTGTGGCAATTTTTTTTGCTTAATTTACAGTGTTGCAGTCTCTCATGGTAGTCCACCGCTTCAGGAACCTGCGTTCAACTTTTGTCTTGTTTCTTTAGTCCAATGTTTCAGCCTTGACCCTTGTACCACTGTGCTGCCCAGAAATGCTCAAGTAAAGTAGATGTACCTAAAATTGGTCTTTGTGTACAGTGCAGTTGTGGATTAGTTTGTCTTTGAGAATTCGTTTTTGAGATTTGTAGTGGTAAGGTGATGAACCATGGGGAAAGAAACTAACACACCAGAGAAACAAAACTGCTTCTGTTGCCACACCGGACTTGTGCGCTTGTTACTCACAGCAACTTTTTCTGCACACTTCTCAATTCCCAGCTCTCTTCTGAAATACCTGCTTATGCCATAAATACAACAGGAAATATGTTACACTGGAACAAGACAGTTTCTCATTCCATGTTTGTGTGTATGTTTGTGGATATTGGCCATCTTATGTAGTTAACAAAATGGATCAATATACAGTGGTGCTTGAAAGTTTGTGAAACCATTAGAATTTTCTATATTTCTGCATAAATATGACCTAAAGCATCATCATATTTTCACACAAGTCCTACAAGTAGATAAAGAGAACCCAGTTAAACAAACGAGACAAAAATATTATACTTGGTCATTTATTTATTGAGGAAAATGATCCAATATTAGTAGTTATTACCACCACTATGTTTCACAGATGGGATATGGTTCGTATGCTGGAATGCAGTGTTTTCCTGTATTCAAACATAACGCTTTTCTTTTAAACCAAAAAGTTCTATTTTGCTTTCATTCATCCACTAAACATTCTTCCAATAGCCTTCTGGCTTGTCCACGTGATCTTTAGCAAACTGTAGACAAGCAACAATGTTCTTTTTGGAGAGCATTGACTTTCTCTTTGCAACCCTGCCATGCACACCATTGTTGTTGTTCAGTGTTCTCCTGATGGTGGACTCATGAACGTTAGCCAATGTGAGAGAGTTTCTTAGGAGTTACCCTGGGGTCCTTTGACTTCGCCAACTATTACACACCTTGCTTTTAGTGTGATCTTTGTTGGTCGACCACTCCTGGGGAGGGTAACAATGGTCTTGAATTTCCTCCATTTGCACACAATCTGTCTGACTATGGATTGGTGGAGTCCAAACTCTTTAGAGATGGTTTTGTAACCTTTTCCAGCCTGATGAGCATCAACTGCTCTTTTTCTGAGGTCCTCAGAAATCTTCTTTATTCGTGCTATGATACACTTCCACAAACATGTTGTGAAGAGCAGATAAATGCCTGTTCTTTAAATAAAACAGGGTGCCCACTCACACCTGATTGTCATCCCATTAATTGAAAATGCTTGACTCTAATTTCACTTTCAAATTAACTGCTAATCCTAGAGGTTCAAATACTTTTGCCACTCACTAATATGTAATATTAGTAAATGACCAAGTATAATATTTTTGTCTCTTGTTTAACTGGGTTCTCTTTATCTACTTTTAGGACTTGTGTGAAAATCTGATGTTTAAGTCATTTTTTATGCAGAAATATAGAAAATCCTAGAGGGTTCACAACCTTTCAGGCACCACTGTATAGTAGTCAGTTGTTGATATTAAATAAATTAATGTATGGGAAACACTATCTTGACTATTTAGTTAATACAGGTACACTACAGTATCCCATATAGCATGCTATATAAGGTACATAATATGGTGTTCGGACAACGTTCAGATCACAATGTGCAGTTTCACAGAACACATCATGGACATTAAGCGACACATACCTGTACATTAACCGCTGTGCAAAGTGGACAGATATTCGGTAATGATGGCTCACATACTGGATTATGGACTGTACTGTCCAGGTTTGGGCAATAAAATGTACTTTTCCATAACTTTTTTTCAGAATTTGCAGGAAGGAGGGAACCATGTCCTCTCAGCAGTACCAGCTTTGGCATAGCTCCTGGTGAATTTCTTAATTAATTAATGAGACATAAGTATTTTTGCCACTGGTGACTGTTTCGAGGGAAAATGAGGGTTTAAAAAAAAAAAAAAACACAAGTTGGAGAGTAACTTAAATGACTCACTGAAGAAACGCCTGCCTACGGTTACCTCAGTTCTATATTTCAAAGCAAACCCAAAGAAGGAAAAATCTATAGATCTGATAACAAAAAAAACCTTTGCTGAAGAAGGATGTCAAACAGTGACTAGATTTTCTCCAAAAGATTTGTCTTGTCTGTTGTACAAAGAACAGCATGTGCTTAGTATTTCTACTGCAGACCATAATCTGTATCAGGATGTTCATGTTAGTCTCCTTAAAGGCCCATGTCTTGTTTTGATCTGATTTTAATTGGACAGCATTTGTGAGTGACTCAGAAAAAAGGAGGTCATTGTAAAATGGCCAATTTCAGCAACAACATCAATTGACAAGGGATATTGAATACTTTAAATGATCTGGTGCACATATACCAGTAAGGACTGTCGGTTCTATTGTTGCTCCGATACCTGGCCTTCAAATTATGACTCCCAGGATGGAGGGACTTTGTAAGATTAAAGACATGTTTCAGCAACATAATACATGACCACCCAGAGTAACTCTGCTGTTTGCAGGAAGCCCTGTATTGCGCATTGTGTACAAGTGTGACAAACAGGCTAAGTACATATCCAACTGTGTAGCCACAACCTGTGATTAGTTGTAGCTGTTTGATAATGCAGGCTTTTAAAATCCAAATATGGATTAATGCTTTGTGGACCTAATGGGCATGTTTTTTTTTTTTTAAACTGTTGTTACCTTGCACGTGAGCTCCCAAGTGTCATGTGAGGTACCCTGAAGATAGAGCTCTGTCTACCATGGGTTTTTTAATGAGTATAGAGCAAATTTTTCCCATAAGGAATAATGTAAATTGAATTACCGTAATCTGTTCCAGATCCCCAAAAAATCCACACCGTATAAGACATTAGGTGCATTAATAGTTGTATTGTACAGGTGCTCCCTGATTTATGATGGGAATATGTTCTGACAAGTCTATCATAACTGACAAATGCATCATGAGTTTAATGAGTGTTTGGTAGAGCGGTCTATACTGTATCATAGCGGAGCCAATGATAACGAAGTTATTGTTTAAAGTACTTGCATTAACCTACAGTTGGCCAAAATCATTAACATAAAGCTTATTTAATAATATATTGTTATAAAAGTTATGTAATTTAGAAAATAATGAATTGAAAGTGAAAAAGCAAAACACTTACTCTATTGGTGAACTCGGGGCGATAGCATAGCTGCTAAGCTAATTGCTGCCTCTGTTTTGGAGCATTCAATTCCTGTTTTGCTTTCGGTTGGTTCCTGAAATCTTTTTAGAACCCATGGAGAACCCATTAGAACCCATTATTTGCACTAAAAATACAGTACTTGAATTTTTCGGGCTATAAAGCGCACCGGGTTATAAGGCACATGAAATGAAACGAAACAAAACTCTTAAGTTCCGTCAGAAGCTCAGTTTGGTCTTTACCTGGCGCAGGGCGTCGTCTTGCTTCCTGCACTTCCGTACCATTGATTCGTTAATGCTGAATTCTCTCACAGCTGCTCCATGTCCATGTTGTACTGTGTGACTGATAGCGTTGAGTTTGAAATCCGCTTCGAAAATAAATGAATGAATGCACACACCCAAATGCTGAAGCACATATCGTATTACTCCGCGATGCTGCGCACTACGGTGATAGTAAGCTTCGTAACTTACCAAGGCCGTGTTAAAACATTTTGACAGATTTATGAGCGCCGTGTACCATCTACAATCGGTTCTAGATCAGAAAGCACAACCAGAATTAATTCATACATTAGACGCACCGCATTTTAAGGCGCACTGACGATTTTTGAGAAAATTAAAGGATTTTAAGTTCGCCTTATGGTCCGAAAAATACGGTACTGTAGATGTAAAAATAATGAAAACCACACAGTTGTTCAGAGCTTTTGTGAACCTGAATCACTGTATACTGAATTGGGACTCGTGAATTTAGGCTGAAAGGAATCACACGGCTGGACTTGTACAAGTGCTCTGAAACCGAGACATTTTCCTAGTCAAAGTGTGTCGAGAAGCATGGGGTGTGGTTCTGTTATGCTTTGAGGTTCTGTGCTATCCAGTGGCACTGGGCATATTAGGCTGATGGAGAGATTCTCTTAAATATAATCCTAAAAGCTAATCTCTTAAAGCAAACTAAAGCTGAAAAGAGGATATTACAACAAGACAACGATCAACAATGTTAAAATCTACCCTCAGCTACACCAAGAATGAAATGCTTGTATGTGCCATTTAATGGCCATCTGATCAATGTCCATTAGCTTTGACGACCAAGGTCTTAAAAAATGGCGATAAATTGTAATTGGAAATAAAACTGTCTTTTAGCTCTGCTTCCATAAACAACTGGTTAATCCAACAGCTAATCAACACTGTGCATCCACGAGCAGAGGCGGGAGTTGGAGTGGAATGTGTGTGTTCTAACTCGCTTGATGTGTTAAGAGACTTTGTACAAGTTACTCGTGATCGTATGTATGTCTTTCCACTAATTTTTTTAACAAGCTGTGCATCTTGTTCATAAGTGTATGTACCTGTCTTATTGTAAGACAGGTACCCCACCCCTCACCCACCACAACCTGTATATTCTCTCTAACCTATAACTATATATAATCTGGTTCACATTCACTCGTTGAGTCTCTGTTTCATCTGGCTGATCTGCTGTGTTGTCCGTAATACTGTATAGGAGTGCATTTTTGGCTTCCGCCAAACAAAAGTATCAGGTCCGACATGCCTTTTTCCTAAGTGATACGGCTTTCTCTACATAGGCTTGTGACGGAACATTATTGTATGTTCTATAATTATTGTGTATTTCCAAAAACTAAAAGATGTGGTGGCATTAGGAATGCTGCGTAGACTGTAGCATTCCACTTGTCTTCATTGACATCTCTGCTGCATTTATGTATCGTTTGTATTCAGTTTTCTTCTGAAAATACCTTAAATGTGTACCTGTGAATATTTTCAGAATTGTGTTCACATTTGCAAGACTTTAATATGGCTGTAAAAAACCTAAACATAGCTAAAACAGGCAGTGCTGGAAAGCTGACCTAATATTTCTGACCAACACACATTTCTAAAGCAAGACACTGTTTGCTGAGATATATATTTGAAAATAGTTCGATATTAGGCGTTGGCTGAAGCAAGGGTCAAACTGTTAAGAGTTTCCGTCTTATAACGCTTGGGGGCAGTGTCGAGTCCTATTTCGGTCTGGGTATGCTCGGGGGGCGATCGCACATGCGTGAGCGCTTGTTTAGTGTTAATTGCGCTATTGGTGACACCTTCTGGCTCGTGTATATAAGTGCACTTTTGAGCTCAGTCAGGTGTCGCATCATTGACTCTCCTTCGGACCTCATCTGTTTCATGTACGTTGTCGTGCTGGTTAGGGAAAGTTGGTAGCTGGTGATTTGTAGATCGCCAGCAACTGGCAGACAGGAGGCTCCTGGTAACCGGTAAGGCATAGACGGTAATGCAGGGCAAGTACTCCCACTAATTGGCTCTCGGTTACTGTCTCCTTGGCGGTGTTGGCTTGCTTGCTACAGCGAGGCGCCCCGCCTTCTTCCATACTGGTTTGACTATTCATCATGAGTTGGCTACTTTGTATGTAGTTACTCACCAGGCTACTACAGAAACAGAACTGAAACAAAGCTGGCAATTGCTGAGATTCAGAAGTCCAGCAGAGCAGCTGCTTTGTTGAAGTAATGGTCGTCAAGTGCTGCAGATTCATCCATTGATGCCTAATTTTAGGCTGCTTGCATTTCTATGGGTTTGCTTCACCACATCCAGTGTGCTCTGAAGGATCCAACACATTTCAAAAGATTTGATCAGTGTACCCTGTGTTGCGCAACGGAACCCTGCTGCATTGTTACCTTGTGTAACCTAGTTAGCATTGTTAGTCTTTATTTTCTTTCTTTGTACACTTTCGGGCCTGCGTGTGTGGCGAAGGCTTGTGTTGACATGGTGCCATTTGCACTCCCGCTAGGTTTGATCCTTTGTGCGCATAACCTCACAATGGCATTATCAATTTAAGAGTTTGTCTTGGGTCATTATTACCTGCCGCAGAGCCATCTGTTGAAAAGGGTTGAACGTAGCCACTGCCAGCAAGCAGGAGCACTGGCATGAATTGAAATACAAAGGTTTTCAACAGTGCAATTCAGAGGTGAAGCAAAGGGGCCAGCCGCATGGCAGGGGCCTTTTTTAAGTTGCCAAAGCATATTTAAGAGCAGTATGTCTAAACATGTCACAAACACTCAGTTTGCAACTTCTTGTGAAGACATTCAGAAAACGATCACTGATTTGTTCTATAGACTGTCCCAGTGGAGCCAGAAAAGTCAACTGAATGCCCAGATACTGACAGCTAGGCGACAACCTTATGATGTTTTTGATATTTGTAATGCAGTAATTATTTTGTTTCACAGCAAATATTTGAGCCTTTCCCTCTGGGGGGTGGTTTTGTCAATATTCTGACAGTGATATGGTAGTATGTCTCAGTACAACATTAAATTCTGGTCCAAGCTTGGGACATCCAAGTACTTTACTGGCAGATGCTTATACCCTAAGCAGCCATTTTCAATCTATGATTTAGAGGTTAAGGGGCTTGCTCAAGGGAGGAATTGTGGCAGATTTGTGAGGTTGGCACATGAACCTTCAACCTTCCAGTTGATAGTATAGATGCACCGAAGACCAAATAATTTATATTGAACCGTGAGGTTTTAGATGACGCTATCAAATCGCAAGCAGCGTGGAGCGAGGTGCTTTTTGTAAATTCAGCAACCTGTCAAATTATTGTCTTTGTGTCTTGATGCATGCTCAATAATCCAGGTAAGAAAATCCCAGAAATTGAATCTGTTCATCTGGACATAACGTCCATCCTTGAACCGAGGAGGGGGCGTCAGAGTACACCTCTCACCATCTTACAACGTTGCTATCGCAGCCCTTCCCCAATCCTGTGTGAATGACACACTTGGCCATTGTCGTTAATGCCTATGGCAATCTGCATATTAAACTGATCACCGGTCCTATTGTTATGTAATGGTGCTGATACCAGTAGTTCTACAAAGGTGCTGTATATAAGATTGAGGAAGTTTTCCAACTAGCTGAGACTGAAGAAGTCACTCGGAGAAGTGATGAAACGTTTCTCCCACAAAACCTTATGTCCAGATGAACAGCTTCATCTTCTAGTATCGTCTTTATAGAAGCAGGGCTCTCCAATGCGAGCGTTTTGTTTGCATTTGCACCTTTTTATTAAAGTTCTGTTTTTAAAGAAATGAGAATGGAATATTTATTTAGGAGCACTTGAACTCAAAAAATCTTGACCTGAATGCAATAGCGCTTTACCGAGTGTTCATCGGGTCTGTCTCATTACCTAATGAGTGCCCTTGCTGCCTAATTCCTATGTGGGGTGTTCTCTATGTAAAGCTTCCTAACCGACAGTGGAATCCTAAGACTGGGTAATGAGACAATCCACTGTGTTGCTGATTGCGTCACCGACAGTTTATGCCGTCTGCACATTTAATGAAATTTTAATCTTTCCTTATGGCTTCTTTTTGGAGGAACAGCGTAACACACGAGGAACAGATATAATGTACACAGAAGCTAATATTAGTACTAACATGAGGGCAGTGTAAACCCTTCTGTTTGAGATCTGTGATTTGGCACAGTTAGCTGGTAACTGGTCATAAATTAATTAATTAAAACTAGTAAGAGTCAAAATATTTTGTGCAATGTATAAAAAGTACATTTACATAATTGCATACATGATTAAGACCTGAGACACACAAAAAAATAAATGATTGAATTACACTGCACCTGTTGTTCTAAGTCTTCCACATAGTCCTGCAATAATGTTTTGACTTGTATAGGTACAAACTATTTTATAATAATTGTATGATGTATAATGTTATGTTATATTTAAACAAATTGTATTCAGAAAGAAAAAATTCAATATTATATACATTTAGGCTATTTAATTTATGCAATGTTGTAAAACAGACCCACAGTAAAATGGTAACTCTAGCAGCAGGCAATCCAAGTTCCTAGTTCCTAGCAAGCTATCCATCCTGGAAACCAGAAACGGTAAAATGCATACAAGGCCAGGTTAACCATATATCATGTGGTCTCAGGTTATTTTATAAATTCCTATAATTGCATCTTCATACAGCTGTAATGAGCAGTTACTCCTTTTTTAGTTTTGCAATTCTCCAAAATGTATTACCAGCCAAGGGTCAACAGGTTACTGTTTGCGTTTACATACACTTAGTAATCTGCTAACTGCAGAAAATCAGATTTTGTCAGTAATCCGATCAACGATTATACATGCACTTGAGTAACCAGATAATGGGAAACCACTGGGTTTACGTGACTCGGGCAGTAATTGGATTTTTCCTTTGCAACCAGCCAGTAATCTCACATAAATGTGACAAACTTCAAACTTTAATATTAAATAATCAAATTATTCATTTTCTTGTGTATATACTGTAATTTGTGGACCTGGCAACCGAGGGGGAAAACGGGTGCACATGCACAGTCTGAAAAGAACGATTATATTTGGATTGCTGGTATACATGCAATGCGTAATCTGATTACGGGAGTAAAATCCAGCGCGCTCTATCGGATTTCCTAATCTGATTTCTAGATTGGAATATGCTGTATATATGACCACTTGAATAATCAGATAACTGCAGACATCCGATTATGATCTGATTATTAGGTGCGTGTATATGTACTCAGTGTTGTGTTAAGTTTTGCCTACAAAGTTTGTTTACACCTGAAGTCTATGAAGGGCTATAGATTAAAGAACTTCATTACACCTCTTCAGATAAGCTCTGCTAAAATCATTTGCATCTCGGTCCCACAATGACTAACACTTCTGATGAGTTCTGGAGATTTGCAGCTCTCACTGCTGGTGGCTGGCAAATGTACAGTTTTGCTAATTCACCAGTAGTGAATTACGTGAGATTTTTCAACAGATTTGTGTTAATGATTTTGACCAAATGTAGGTAAATTTAAGTGTTTAAAACATTAACTTGGGACTGTGGTAGCCCAGTGGTTAAGTTACTGGACACTGTACCAGAAGGTCCAGGGTTCAAATCCCACCTCTGCCAAGCTGCCAGTGTTGGGTCCTTGAGTAAGACCCTTAACCGACAATTGCTTGATGGTAAGATTGTACCAATTGCAAGTCCCCCTGGATAAGGGCATCTGCTAAATGCTGTAAATGTTATTATTGGTTATCATAGTGGTACAGTATGGATGCTCTACTAAACTCATTAAACTCCTCAGTTCATGATAAGTTCAACTTGTGATGGATTTGTCGGAACATATCCCCTTCTTAAATCAGGGATCATCTGTACAACACTACTCCATTAATGCATATAATGTTTTATTCAGTGTGGATTTTCTGGGGGTCTGCAACGGATTAATTCAATTTGTATTATTCCTTATGAGAAAAATGTGCTCGGTACTCGACCTGAATTCTGGAGCAAATTAATGACGAGAACCGAGGTATCACTATAGTTTTATTAAATTATGATAAATTTTCAGGAATGGATTTCAAGTTCTCAGTACATTTCTTGTAGGGAGATGAATATATGCTTCAGTGGTGGAGACTGGGGAGAAGGAGTGATGCTTCATTAGGGGATACTCAGGAGAAAAAAAAATCTACTTCAACTCGTAATTTCCACTCTGAGTCAGCTACGCGAGAGCAGAGGTCTTCAGTGATGTTTCTCAACATGACAAAGAAATAAGAAAGAGTTGCAGCATTACTTTTTTTAGGAAGGTTTTTGAGCTTTTGTGTTTAGTCTGCTTTAGGATCACCGTATACAGGATAATAGTAGTTTGCTCATCTAGTAGTTACTACTAGATAAATAGCAGTAACACAAATGTGTTAATAATTATTAAGCTCCCTTTTTAATGGAATTACATGCAGTTGCAGTGGTATGATGATATTTGTTTATTGCTCAAATCAAATCCAGTGCCATAAAGCCTGTCTCTTAGAAAACTCTACATAAAGCTGTCTATTCAAGGAAATGCAAGAGAAACTCTGCTGGGAACAAACTTAAATATAACTTCTGCAAATATTGTATATAATAAAATTATATTAAGTTCTAAGACCTTAAGAAAAACACTGGAAAGGTGGGTCTGCACAATAGTATATATTACAAGTATTACAATAGGGTATATTACAGCTATTACCATAGTATTGTAAGGAATTTTGTTGCATGTCCCTATGTGTTTACCGTTCAGCTTGTTACTGATTTCCGACCGCACTGCTGTTAGCCTGTTTAGGTTAAAACCCCCCACAATGAGCTATTACAAGAAAACCACCTGGTGCAACCAAAAGGGGCCATTTCCTTTTCCTACCCTTTTTTGGAGTTGAGTAAATGGATTTGTTTTTAGAAACCTTGTAGAACCTGAACAACAGTGTCTGCTTCTTGCCAGCTGAGCACAGTAAGGTCAAGATTCTCCAAAAACGGATAAAACGTCGCGATCAAACCCTATTAGGAAATTAAGTCCTAACCTTTTTATGTATAAAAGTAGCAAATTGCAGTTGTGTGACCCAACACAATAACTATAAACTGGTACCTCTGTTCTTAACCACCTCGGAACTAGTTGAAGTTGGTTGCCGACGGATTTTGACTAGAAAAATTGGTCTTGGTTCTCGTCGGTTGTCAGTCGAGCCACACAACTCGTTTCAGCCGAAACTTGATTCATGATTCGGTACACAGTGATTCAGATTCACAGTAGCTCTTGCTCAGTGAAGATCTCTGTTGTGTTTTTCTTTATTTTTACATCTACAATACTGTATTCTGTATGCAAATAAGTCTCCATGGGTCCTAAAAAGGTTAGTGTATAAGAGCCAATCGAGAGCTAAACAGGAATTGAATGCTCCAGAACACAGGCTGCTATTAGCTTAGCAGCTATGCTAGCGCTCAGCTCCTATGCTAGAGTTCATCAATAGAGTAAGTGTTTTGCTTTTACTTTTCACTTTCAATCCATTTCTCACTAAATTGCATGAGATTTTTCAACACTATTATAAAATAAGTTTTGTGTTATTGGTTTTGGACAAGTGTAGGCTTATCTATGATGCAGTATAGTCTATATTAAACTCATGATACATTTAACTTGTGATGGATTTGTCGGACTTTATCCCATTGTAAATCAGGGAGCACCTGTGCAATACAACTCAAATGCAAATAATGCCTTATACAGTGTGGATTTTCTGGGGGTCTGGAACGGATTCATTCAGTTTACATTATTCCTTATGGCAGAAATTTGCTCTGTACTTGTCATTTTCGGTTCTCAAAAAGAGTTCTGGAACGAATTACTGACAAAAACTGAGGTACCACTGTACTGTATATATTTCATATATTAAGGTTTAACTAGTCCATTTTGCTTTTGTCACATGGCTTTTTATGCAATTGTTGTTGTTTTTTTCTACATTACGTGCTATGGTAACAAAATGCCTTCATTTACGAAACTGTATCTGCAACTCAATACTTGCATAACACTCAAGTTATCTAAATTTAACTTGACGTATACATTAAGATTTTCTAATGCTCCCCTCAAGCATCATGTCATTGGTAGTTTTGCTGGTGGCAGACATGACGTCCACTGTGGCGATCTATCACTGTGTCACAGATGTGGAAGACCTCATTCACACCTGAAGGTGACATTCTGTTTGTGACGGCGCTGGGTGATAATGACTGATCTGTGTAAGGCAGAACACAAGCAAACGCGTCTATATTTAGATGTTCTCCTTGCTTTGTGAGTGACTTTCACCAAATCACTTACGATCTGAGAATGTAGGCCACTGTACTTTTCTTGTTTGTTCACATTCAAGTATTTGAATGCTTGCTGATCCTGCACATTCGTCGCTAATGATAACAACAATAACAATGCCAAATATGATGTAAAAATTTAATCTTCTATGATTAGGCATGCACTGTCAGCAGTACAGAAGGTTTTTGGTGAGTTTTGCAAAAGCATTGCAACGTTGCATTGCTAATACAAATGCTAAAGGCAAGATCATTTGCATACACTCACACGGTAATGGTAACGTTAAGAGGCTTTACTTTTGGAAAGCTCACCTCAGGGCGACTTCCAATTAGTGCCTTACTTAAATTAAAAATGAGCCCAAGTAACATGTGTTCTTCTCAAGGGGATTCTCACAATTGTAATCCCTAAATGATGCCCACAAGTTAAGGTCGTATTAATTTAATTAAATTTTAGATTTAATGAAATATATTTAATCTTGGTACATACTCTTTATTTATTACTTAAGTACCATAGGTATTAGGTGGTGGCCTAGTGGTTAAGGTACTGGACTATGGACCAGAAGGTCCAGGGTTCAAATCCCGCCTCTGCCAAGCTGCCACTGTTGGGTCCTTGAGCAAGGCCCTTGACCCACAATTGCTTGGATTGTAAGGTTGTACCAATTGTCGCTCTGGATAAGGGTGTCTGCTAAATGCTATAAATGTAATGTAAATGTATATAGAATTTCGCCATTTTAAAATGGCTACTCCAATGCATATCTACCTGTTAAGTTAATGTATAACCACCATAAGCCATTACTGACCAGGTATTGTATGGGTGATTAAGCTATTTATAGGCATTGACAAGAATGTGTGCGTTTTGTTGTGTTGGTATTTGTATTTCAAGCCCAGTGGTGTTACTAGGTTTGTATGCTTAACATAAATGACATAACTGAACTGAAAAATGCCTAAAAACATAGCAACACTGTAATGCTGCCTAAACATTGGTCAGTAGAAAAACATACATTTTTACAATCTCGTCTCATACCGCCGTCATTATGTCCTTGTCTTCAAAAAGTTTTGGTTCCAGCACTTTGAATCAACAATCAGGAAAAGCAAAAACAAGTCTTTCATTGCATCCAGCCGTCTCCATAAGGTCGAGCTGGTCTAAGCTCCGTTATCCTTTTTTTTTTTTTAATTCAAGTGAACGTCTTGTGACAAGGTTTTTTAAGGATAAAACTACATTTTCCTTCATTTGGAATAAATTCTGTGCCAAACTGAAACATAAACAGTTCAACTTCAACAGAGTTAGAATTCTTGTGATCTCCTGGTCAGCTGATTTAGCTGTTGTAGTCCAAACACGAGAAAATAAAATGAAAAAAATAATAAATAAATGGGTAAAAATATAAACTAAAACAAATAATTAAAACAATGTCCAAGGCGCAGAGAGCTGCATCCTGCAGTAAATTAAGTAGCCGATGAATGGGCAGCCTCTGGTCACGTTTGTTTAAAAAAAAAAAAAAAAAAAAAACTGACCTGCATTTAAACTATAGACATTACATATGAACTCAATTAAACTGAATTCCTAAGATTCTGATCCCAGGACCTCTGTTGGCTGGATGTTTGTTTGGTGGAATATTTCCAAACCAATGGTGAACGTGTGAAGCTCCAACATGAAGGTTGGATGGTGATTTACGGAACCTTGCAATATATTGTCGTCATGTCCAGGGATCTTACTGTGCTCAGTGAATTCTGAGTTAGGCTTAACCTCCCCCATGATCCTGATCAGGATAAGTAGAGGTAAAACAGGATACTGACTGTCTGGTAGTAATGAGGTGTCAAAAATATTGCTGAAGTATTGCAAGACGTATCACACTAACACACAACTAAAGTAATATGTGGTCGTCTTCATGAGTAACTCTGGCCAGTGTTGGTTTTATGGTGCCCCATATTTATTAATGGATGTACAATAGACATTTTCAGTATTATCCAGAGGTATCGTGTGTGTGTGTGTGTGTGTGTGTGTTTGCATATTTTCATTCCAGCTAAACAGGATTTAAATATTTATTCATTAATTCATTCATTTTCTTATCTGCTTAATCCTAGTCAGGGTCGTGGGAAAGCCTGGTGCCTGGCCTGGTGTTACAGGGCGCAAGGCAGGAACAACCCTAGAAAGGGCTCCAATCCATTTTAGGGATTTAAACATGATCCATGAAATATGGGTTAATTGACTTGATCTGCCCAACAGTGGCAGCCTGGTGGGCTTTTGGCTTTCAACCTTACCACCTGACCCTTGTCTAGCATCTTAACCCCTGAGCCTCCACCACCATGCCTGGGGCAGCAGACCCATGTTGGCCACAAATAGAAAGTAGTATCAGGTGTAGCTTCTGCTTGTTTAGCGTGAACACCTGCAGCCACACCAGTCCTTTGGCTACAGTCAACAGCTGTACAATTTCAGAATGCACCAACATGTACTTTTATATAATCATTAATAAATGATTAATCACATTTACATGACGTGTACTTTAGATGCCCAAACCATGCCAACTGCAGTGAAATGACCTCTAAAAGATGCTATTTGAAGTGTCCCTACGTTAGTCTTTCATAAAACATTCATACCCAATGCATAAAATATTTCTAAAGCATTGCTGGAGGATTTCTGATGGGATTATGTCAAATCTTGAGTTAACTTTTAGATGTTTCATTCTTATTATGGTTACGCTGTTCAAGGTTATACACACATTTTCTACGTTTTATATTGGGAATCATAGCTGTACGCACATTGCCTTCACCTTTGAGCGCTATGCTTGATGCTTAAGACTCGATCACTTATTAAATTTAGGTTTGTTTCAGAAAATGAATAATTTAAACTCATTTAAAAGCGAATTGAGTAAGAGAACATGTTCAACAATTATGTAAGAGGCACGAAGGACATAGTGTTTAATAGATTAGTTTAATATGACAAAAATACTAATGACCTTATGCATTACCAGTTCTACGACAAAGATCTTATGTGCTGTTTCTGTGGGGAAACTGCTGAAGTAACATCACTGCCTAACAAACTGTTATCCTGCAAAGATTCTTGCTCTTGTGTTTTTTGTATAGTTGTTCTACAATTTCTGGAAAGCTTGTAGCATTTCTGGAAACCTAGTCACAAACTGATGTGTATTTTGCAAAGCAAATAAAAAATCTTCTTACAAGTAGTATGAAAGAAGGCTATTGGTCATATAAGTACTCTGTGTGTGTGTGTGTGTGTATGATATATATTGTATATATATATATATTGTATATATATATTATATATATATATATATATATATATTTATATATATATATATTTATATATACACACAATGGTTAGAGTTTATATATGTATATACACACACACACACGTGTGTGTGTGTGTGTGTGTGTGTGTGTGTGTGTGTGTATATATATAATTTTTTTTTTTTTTTACACACAGTATATTACACACAAACACAGTATATAACTGTATAACAGTGTATATATAAATGCCTTCTTAGTACTTCATAAAGATGTTATATAATTCTAGAAGTGATCTATGTATTGTGGGTTTGAGGCTTTTTTCTCTTTTTTTTTTGTTTAACATAAGGTCTTAGTAAATACTACCTAGACGTATGTTGTGATCACTAAGATCGTTTTGAGACTACAATTATAACTGTACTAATTTATGCCGTCTGGCGCTGATGCTGTACCATTTAGCTGCCTGCATTAAAAACGGCATTAAGCAGGGCTGTAGCACAAACAACTGCTGATTGCAGCCTGAGCATACTGAACAGTTTCTGATGTTGAAATCACCAAATCAGAGGTGTGCCGTCATCACAGAAATGCTGTCATTCCCTGTTAGTAACCACTGATTGCGAACAATCTTTCCTATCGTCCATCACATGATGTGCTCTGCAAAGCGTATTATGTTTACAATGGATGTCTATGTAGGCTTACACTTGGCTCTGAATGAAAGTATCTAGCTCTGTGATATAAGGGATTATTCCTTCATTAGGCAACAGATGTTATTTCATCCTTTAGCAGTTGCCCTTATCCAAAGCAACTTACAATAAATGGAGGATGCAACCAAAACCTTGCCTAATGGCCCAGTAGTGGCTTGGCATTGGTGGGACTTGGACCTTAAATGTTCTGATCATTAGTGATCCACCTTAACCACTGCGATAGCACTGCCCGCTCTTGGATTTATAGCGCTAAGTTAGTTTACAATACCTTAATTTACATGCGCTTAATAATCCGATTGTAGTCGGATTTCTGCAGTTATCTGATTATTTAAATGGTTATGTAAACAGCATACTAATCTGGTCTAGAAATCAGAGTAGGATTTAACCCAGTAATCAGATTACTCATAGCATGTATACCATCTGTTTTCAGTCTGCGCATGTGCACGAGCCTTCCGCCACAGTTCCGCGTATTCTAAAGAATTCTTGGCTTTATTTGGCCACTTTTTCCAACTAAGCTTGCATGGAGTTAAAGGCAACAAAACGGCTATCGAACACTTTGCGGAGACTCGAGAAAATTGAACAGTATATACTAGAGAAAAATGAAGAATTTTATTGTTTAAGTTTGAAGTTCACATGACATCTATTTGTATCGTTATTGGCTGCCTGAATTTATACTTGTTGATCGGATTACTGACAATCTGATTTCTGTAATTATTGGATTATCAAGTGCATGTAAATGCACTGTTTCTCAAGCATGGTCCCTGGTCCTTGAGAGAAGAACTAAAGCAACTTCAGTTCAGCTGATTAGCGAAATTTCAGTATGGTGCCTATAGTAGGTGACTATGGCATTCAAACTCTAACCATTGCACCACTTGCCTTAATTATTTGGCATGTCTTTTTAGCCAGTGTGTCGGATTCTGTGTTTTAATAGTAAAAATGGATACTAGATCCCCCCTGTTGCAGTTTAGCTTGATAGATGGGCCCAATAACCGTGATCCCGCTTTAGAGCCATGAAACGAATGTTTGCTCTGACTCCTTGTCCGCTTCTTTGTCTTTCTAGTGAGTGTAAGGATGCAAGTCATTGATCTGTTGCTGTGGTTGATTTGTTTTAGCAACAGGTGATTTGTCTTTTAAACCAGCTCCGTCTTTATCATGCTGCTTTCTCTCTATCGCCTTCATATATTGATCAGACCGAAACCTCACTGTCGGTGAGAATGGTGCTGCCATTGTGTATTCCTCTCATTTGTTCCAAGAATTGGAAGTGGGACCCGCAACAGCGTTTTTAGGAAGCCCTGGTTGTTATGGCTGTCGTACAAGTATTTTAGTCCCAATAATATCGGAGTAGCAACTATAGAATCTGTGAGGTGGTTAAGACTTTGAACTGCTATTCAGACAGTTGGGTTCTTGAACATGATCCTTAGCCTTTGACTGCTCAGCTCACTTGTAATTCTCTTCAGATAAGGTACAAGATCTAGAATACTGATTCATTTGAACAGTGATGGTCCAACTTGATGTCCCCGAGCCCAGAGAAATCGATGCCTTTTTTGCACAGTAAAGCTTACAGTGGCATTTATGACTGCAACTACATATTGTAATGCCTCACAAACATGTGCCAAAGTAATCCCTTGCCCATGTATTATAACAGGTATTGATAATGAGTGCATCTTGATGCAGAACAATCTGAGGAATCAGTTTTGCACTGAAATTTCTCAATTCCTTGAATCATTCAGTGATGTTACGCACTGTAAAGGGAGAAATATACAAATCCCTTCCAATCCTTTGAAGAACGCTTTTTATTGAACATTTCAATAATTTTCTCATGCATTTATTGACAAATCGGAGATCCTCTATTTTCTTTGCCTCATTAATAGCCGTTAGTTGCCTGTGTCTCAACTTTTTCGGAATGTGTTGCAGTCCTTAGATGCAGGCATAGATGTTTATTGATGAATTAAATTAAGCTGATCTGACAAAATATTAAATACATTTTTTTCCCCATACTGTCCCAAGTATTTCCTGATTTGGTATTGTGTGTATGTGCGCACCGTATAAGCCAAGAACCAGCCGTGTACATTGTGATACGTTAAAAATATTCAGTGCTGAACTGAGTGACATTTAATACAGGTGCAAATTGCATTTTAGGCCCTACAGATAAAGGCAAGATTAAAAAAGTTATACTGCAAACTTTTCAGTGAAGTCGTAATAAGTCTGAAGGAAAGTATTCTGACTGTACTTCATTTGCGTGGGCAGGACAGACAGGTCGAGAAGTTTTTGCTCCGAATCCTACACTAACATCCTTTTTCCGTCTATTGCGAGCACAGCTTTTTTTATTGAGACATCCACTGACTGGGTCATGGCCTTTGATATTGTGACAGCTGAGCATCGTGGGCAGTTTATTGAGCTGCATCATTGAGGGGAGATGAGTTTAGTGTTCTGTGATACCTGTTTGGCTTTGGTTTGGATTCATTTCCTGATAGATGTTGTTAGTCTTGCTACTCCTGGCATGTTGTCTTATCTGCCGCAAGTGATACCCCCCTGCTGAGAGTGACACAGCCTACTGTTCCTGCCTCTTCCAATTTCAAGTGCACTTCTGCCAGGAGAAGTTTCATAAATATTGATTAAGACGACGGTACAAAACGTGAGGCATGTGCTGTCTGGGTGAAGCATCTACTATCTGGAAAGTGTCAATCTCTCATGATAAACACAACATGCAAAACCCAATCTAACATAATGGAGAAAAAAATGACGCCACTCAAACTGTCTTTTGGATACTTTGGAAAATTGATTCTCCCCAGTCTGAACGTGCAGAATGAGTGCACTCGGGCAGTTTTCCATTTTTAGTGTCACTGACAAATCAATCTCTGAGTAGAAGTCAAAGATGGTACATTCCATTGGCCTTTAATTGATGGCTCTGTTGTGGAGCTGAAGAGTGTAAAATTGCTGACATTTCTGGTGATTGAATGTCAGCTGTCATTCCGCAAGGAACGGAACCAGGCCTCATCGCCACCTGAGC
>JAJAGP010004786.1:0-43296 GCA_025084515.1 Ancistrus triradiatus
GTCATGTGACCACAGTTTTTCTAAAGAAATTTTGATTTGAATTTGATAATCAAAATTAGCATTAATGAAAAATGGGAAAAAGCCCTCAAAAGTAAAGCTCCACTTTCAGAGAAAAAGCTAAATGCAATATTTGTGGAAAGCTGATCCGTTGTAAAAGACATCGCCTTGTATGATACTGACTAGTACTGGGTTCAACCGACTGTGGTCTCCTAGCACAAATGCTGCATTAGCCAGGTCTAATTTCTTACCATGAACAAATCTTTATGCGGCTTAATGCTCTTAAACATTGACCCCAGAAAACAACAAATGTGATAAGTGATAAGTAATCTCTACTGGTGAAATGAACCCATGATCCAAAAGGAAAATAATTTTTACGTTATGCTTTTTTTCTTCCCATTTAAACCTATTTTACTTATCCATTTGACAAATGTTACTTTGGGACTACATGTTTGTTATTTCAGCAGTACAGATTACTTATAACCAGCATTTAATTGAGAGAAGTTTGGTGTTCCTAGATCATTGTTTTGTACATTAAGCTTTTTACTTACTTTACGTAACAGGTTTAAATGGGAAGAAAACAGCCAAGTGTAAAAAATGATTACTTTTGAAGTTTAAATATAAAAAAATGGATATAATGGAGATAGTTTTATTTAAATACTTCAAAAGAAATTGCTAAAAACAGAGGTTTAAAATTGAAAATAAAATGCTCTATAGAAGCTTCCCAATATATTAAATAACCTACTGTTATTCAAAAAAAAAAAAAAAAAAATGGAAATGTCTGCTACAACTGCAAAGTTTTTAATGCCACATTTCATCTTTATAGACTCCTTTCATGGCAGGATAGGTTTTGTCCTTTTTGTCTATCGTATGATTCTTCCTTTTATGATTAAAGAAAACCTTTCAGTTTTATTCATTTCACGAGGTCCATCATTGTTGTTGCTTTGTCTTTATTGCAAATGTCTTTCACGGTCTGAGATATCAATAGCCATTTCTTTTTTTATATTTTGTGCATTCAGTCAGGACGCGTTTTATTGTTATAGGTACTTGGCAGGTCGAACATTGGAGTGGTTCTTCTGCTTTTATTAAGTGGGCATAAGTTAGTTTGGAGTGTCTGATGTGGTACCAGGTGTAGAACTCATTGTTCTCTTCTTAGGTTTGCTTTTGAGAGGGGGTTTACGTTAGGCCACATGTGCAGTTTATTGTTTGAGTTTCTATCCCCCATCCTTGTTATTTTTCTGTGCGCATGTCCCGATACTAGGTCTGATGTCTGTGTGTGATATCCTGTAGGCTGTGGTCAGGATCCTTGCTCTTGTTCCTAGCTAGTTGGTCTGCATTTTCATTTCCTGTGATCCCACAGTGTCCTGGTTCCAAACAAAAACATACTTTATAATTGTCATAGAGATCCTGTTTTTTTTCTGGATCATGGCTTTGGCTGGACATTCTGTTGACAGAGTTTCGAGGCCTTTCAGACAGACCACTGAGTCGGAGCTAGGGCTGGGCAGTTTATCAAAAATTAATTGAAACTGACTTTCAAACTGACGATCTTACCCATGTCAGTTATTTCAATTCTGTTCATAGGTTTTCAATTCTGTTAATACTTTCCCAACTGTTTCTCATCCAGTCAGCAATATAGGAGCAACCTGGAAGAGAACTCGAACAGAGTAGCTTATACCAAATTATACATTTTGGCTTTAGAGAAGATGACACCGAACAAACAGGAGTCAGACGTAGCAGAAAAGGTTTCAGGGACCAAAAGGTAAATGTTGCCAATCTCTTCCAACGCTTAAAGCACAATCAGGTTAATGCTACAGGATATAAACAGAAGATGGCTCAAAGAGAGAGAGAAAAAGAGACTGAAAGCAACAAGTGCCTCCACAAAGAAGCTATCAAGAACAAGCACTCAAACTCTACAAAATATGAAAAGGATTCAAAAATGTAGGAAAGAAATAAGACAAGATTTCCTTCCTGTAATGTGAAGGATCTGGCTCCCATAGCTATGGTGGAGCTCAGTGGGTTTTTAAATGCATCATTAACACTTCAACTATGAGAGAAAATGAGAAAAACAATCCAGGAAATCACATTGTAGGATTTTTAAAGAATTTAATACTAAATCATGGTGAAAATAAGTATTTGGTCACCCACAAACAAGCAAGACTTCTGGCTCTCACAGACTTGTAACTTCTTTAAGAAGCTCTTCTGTCCTCCACTCGTTACCTGTATTAATGGCACCAGTTTGACCTCGTTATCTGTATAAAAGACACCTGTCCACAGCATGAAAACGTCATGCTTTGGGGCTGTTTTTCTGCATAGGGGACAGGACAACTGATCCATGATAAGGGAAGAATGAACGGGGCCATGTATCGTGAGATTTTAAGCCAAAATCTCCTTCCATCAGTGAGAGCATTGAAGATGGAACGTGGTAATGATCCCAAACATACCGCTCGGGCAACAAAGGAGTGGCTCCGTAAAAAGCATCTCAGGGTCCTGAAGTGGCCTAGCCAGTCTCCAGACCTCACCCCATAGAATATTTGTGGAGGGAGTTGAAACTCCGTGTTCCCACCGACGCCCCCCAAACATCACTGCTCTAGAGGAGATCTGCATGGAGGAATGGGCCAAACTACCAGCTACAGTTGTGCCAACCTGGTGAAGACTTACAGGAAACGTTTGACCTCCGTCATTGCCAACAAAGGTTATGTTACAAAGTATTGAGTTGAACCAAATTTATTGACCAAATACTTATTTTCCACCATGATTTACAATTAAATTATTTTTAAAAAATCCTACATTGTGATTTCCTGGATTTTTTTTTTCTTATTTTGTCTCTCATAGTTGGTGTACCCATGATGAAAATTACAGACCTCTCTCATCTTTCTAAGTCGGAGAACTTGCACAATCATTGGCTGACAACACTTTTTTGCCCCACTGTATACAGAGTCTATGTAAAGATTACGAAAGGGGTGATGACCAAAGCTTTCTTTGTTTGCATGTCAGAACAAATTGTATATTCTCTGTTCAAATGCACCGTGAGCATTAAGACCTTGTAGAGAACGGTGTTGCAACTTTGTTGTTTTTGGTCCTTTTTGTTATGACAAAGCTCCTTTAAGGCTTTGGACTATTGCTGGGTGATATGATCTCAAATCAGTATCATGACTAATTGAACATTTTCCCTTGCTTACTATTAATGAACGATTATTTTGTTTTGGGTGTTTTTTGCCCTTAGAGTTCACTGATAAGGTTTGTACTGCAAATATGTTCAACTATTAAAGCTGGGACTTTTTTTCTAAAGAAAGTGCATAATGTTGTGATTCATAATCACAGGATAAGGAAACAATGAACTATTTATGGTTATTTATTGAGTACTTCGACCAATTGAAATAATAGCACATCACTTAAAATTTGATGAAAGTATCTTTTGAAAAAGGTCTCATCTTAGTTTTAATGTAAAAAAGTCCTCTAAAAAGTAGAAAATAAAATACTTAAAACATAACACATTTAAGTAATGCAATGTGAAAAATAGAAAATGGGTTATAAAGAAATATGTTTATATGGCCATTTGCAATGTTAACGTGGTATTTAAACCCACTGAGCTCCAGCCTAGCTAATGGAGCCATATCCTTTCAGTAGGAAATGGCGAACATTATTTCTTTCCAACTTCTTGAACCCTTTTCATATTGTGCCGCGTTTGAAAAGTCTCTTTTTTTTTTTTTTTGAGCAATGCACTGTTCATATTCGGTAGCATTAACATGGTTGTGCTCCAAGTGTTGAAAGAGATTGGTGATATTACCGCTGGTCTCTGAAACCTTTTCCACAGACTTCTTTTTGTTTGGTGAAAATGAGTTCAACCGACAGATGTGGAAATTTTCTTTTCTGCTGCTGCTCTGTGTTTGAGTTCTCCACCATGTTGCTTCCATGTAACTGACTGGAAAGGCCAGAGTCACATTTACAGCAATTAACAGACGTTCTTATCCAGAGCGACATACAAAAGTGCTTCGTATTCTTCTTCGTAGAAAAAACCTCATGTTAGTACAAATAAGCAATAACCCAAGAACACAATCAAACCAGAACCTGCTAGGATTTCATGTGGGTAAGATACGTGACTACACACGAGGTAGTATGTTCTTAAAAGGACTGTACCTAAACACACAGTGGGGAAAGTATTAGAATTGTTTTTTTCAGCATCAACAGAATTTAACTGAGCAAGATTACGTCAGTTAAATGTTCTGAATGTTTTGATTCATTTTCAATTTAATAGCCCAGCCCTACTATGGGGTACTAATGAGAAAGTAGCCAAGCTGCCACTGTGGGGTCCTGGAGCAAGGCCCTTTACCTTTAATGGTTCAGCTCAGTTCTAAGTGCCAAACGCTGTAAATGTAATGAACAAAGTGAGGTCTGTTAAGCACTGGCATACCAAAGTGACATTGGGAGATTAACTATCATAATGCCCATGGTTTTTAAATGAGTTGTTCGAAAAGCACATTCAGACGTGATGTTTGGGTGTCTACATATTTTATAGACATACCTGCGTTTATCTCTGTGCAGGCATGGTTCTGTGTATGCACCAAAAGAATGAATTACTCACAAATACACTAAGATTAGGATGCGGGTGCATTCAGGGGATTGGAAGAGTGAACAGAAAAACTTAAATGGCAGTTGTTGAAGGTGTCCTTCGTTCTTGTTCCTGAGGGACAAAAAGCGCGCAAACCAGAAATCATTTATTCCACTAGAATTTCTCACAGTAAGTGTTTGCAAAAACATACTGTGGTAACACTGTGCTCATTAGTCTACCTGTCGCCTACGTCTGCTCTTCCTGACAACTGACACAGCGACAAACAATTACAACAGGTGTCACAAGTCTCAAAGACGGTTTGTCAATTGTTATATCAATTTGGTATAACACCTGAATCAAGGTCAGATTCAGGGACACTGACCTTTGTCATCACAACAACTAACTTCATAGCTCGGTGTGCTTCTGATACATCAGATACCCAATGAACCAGGTCCCACTTTCCAAACGCGCGTTTCACTTGGACACATGAAAAGTGTGGTTACAAATCAAGCTAGCGTTCTACCTAAAAGTACAAAACTGATGTTAAAAACGAGTGAGCAAACAGCACCAGGAGACAAAATGCAGACACCACTAGCCTCGCGGCCCATGTCATTAGATATAATGGCTCTGAAAAGACATGTTACTCAAAAGAAGGCAATTTGCAAGCTGTGTTAAATCAGTTGCCCTTAAAGGCACCATCTGCAAACTAACCACCATGCAGAACACAAAGATTATGACAAAGTCAGCTGTCCACTGTCAGGCTTTAACCAGCAATAGTACCAGCACAAAATCCCACTCAGCAAATCTTAATGGAATCATAACACAAGAAAGTGCCTTACAACAAGGAAAGCAACAGATGGCAAGACGTAACAAATGCAGTCACCAATTACATCGCAAAAGACATGCCAATTCAGGCAGTTGAGAGAGATTGGTTCAAACAACTTCATAACCCCAGAAAATCAGAGAACATATCAAAACATTATTTTTGTCCATATTGCACACCTCTGGTTTCTTCACATTGTAAGAACCATTCAAGGAATCTGTCCTTGAAACCGTGTACCACCATCTGCAGCCAGTGCCCTTTGGCAATGTAATGTATTGGCGTAATAATGCCTTCAGTGCTTGACTCACTTTCCACAAACATATGGATATAGCTTCTTTGCTGAGACCAAAAGTGGGACAAAGCGCTGTATCCTGCTCCTGTAGCCAGTCAAATACCACAGAGTTCCTGCAACTGTCTTTCCAGGAGGATCATTTTTCTCAAGACGAGGCAGCAATTTGCCACAAATTAAGTTGATTGTATGGTGGTGTACCCAAAAGAATGACAGCTACTCTGCTTCTGTGGAATCAGAGACAATTCTCCCTCACCAATCCTGACATCTTTCTAGTATGCAAGACATTTTCTGGGCTGCAGTGCCAAAGAAGTGCAGCTGTAAACAAAAGCCTTCTCCTGCTGCACCAAAGTCCTTGAGGAACCATGTTTACTGGTCAAAACACACAAACAAGGATAAACCTACACAAAAAAAGTCTATGAACACAATCGATTTAGAAAGGTCACTAGTCCAAACGTGGCTAACAAGATCGACCTGTAGTGAGCGTTTGAATGAATGAAGGATTTCTGTTTATTAACGTAAACTCCTGCCTCTGCTCGTGCAACCTCAGCGTTGATTGGCTTGTGTGACCAGCTGGGTAGAAGAAGCAAAACGCACTGCACTAGAGTGTAACAAAACAATAATAATGCGCTTTCAATACATAAGCATTTTACATAGGAATGGTATAATTAAGTAAAACATGGTAATTATTGTTTAGTGTAGTAATTAATACATTTACAGCATTTAGCAGACGTTCTTATCCAGAACGACTTAAGTTATACAGTCTTACAATCCAAGCAATTGTGGGTTAGGGGTCTTGCTCAAGGACCCAACAGTGGCAGCTTGGCAGATGTGGGATTTGAACCCTGAACCTTCTGGTCCATAGTCCAGTACCTTACCCGCTAGGCTACCACAATACTGTCATACTTAAATATATCCATTTCCTATTATAATTTGCCATGATGTAAGATCTTTAAAGAGAATGAACTTTGATGGACGTTAAACAATTAAAATAAAACAATTGTATTTATTATTTTTATAAGGCTAGGGGTTAGGATTGTGTAGTTCCCCATAGAAGGACATCACCATATAGGACTGTTATACCAGAGATACACCAAGCAACAAATCAGGCTGTCATGAAATTATAATGTGAGGTAGCCTGGAAAATGTTATAACTGAACCTTACGTCAACAAAAATCTATAGGGCTTGACTCTGGTGTTCACATCCAAATTGGCAAGAGCAATCTTAATTTCAGCTGATGTATGTTTCATTAAGATAGAACTCCCTCAAGTAAAGTATCACCAATTCATCTGGATGGATTTAAAATGAAACAATGTGTGTGAGCCATTTTCAGAAACACAGTGGGATTCGGACAGACGATTCATCCGGTTAAGAACTTTTTACTTTCTGGAGCTGCCACCTACTGCTGCGGATGCATTTGATTACATGGCCTGATGTAAGCAATCTGCAAAACTGTTCAATTTGGGTACCAGCTAATAGGAAGTAAATTCCATAAACAGGACTGAGGTAAATAAAAAAAAGAAAAATACTCGGCTGCGCAGAGCTTGGTGCTTCTGTTTTTTTGTGTGCGCGCGCGCACACACACACACACACACACACACACACACACACACACACACACACACACACGTGTCAGCTCTTATGAGACCTTATTTGTTTTGGTGTGAAGCAATATGGTGAGATGAAGACAGAGAGGTGACAATAAGCCACAGAGCAGTCTCTTAGAGTTCAACACTGCAATAGACTGCTGAGATAAGCTACAGTCAGTGCTTCGCTGCTCTCTTTCAATATGAACAATAAACCCAGTGTGGCTGGGCTTTGCAATGCAGTGAAATCAAACAGCTGACCTGCAATCTCAGGGTTTGAAAAGTATGGCTAAAATGATTACAGCATTTGTTCAGCACTGAAATGACTGACAATGATCACAGCTATTCAGCTAAATGAGGAAGGAATGCTTTGTCGTCTTGTATTACAATTTTAAATGAAAAGAAACGGTTTCTTTTGTGCAGTCAAAGCTATTTTATGTATAGAGACAAATCCAAGTGTAGCTTGTGTCAGGAAATATTTTGTCAGTATAATAAGTATTCAGATAATTCAGCCATTATCCATTATATCTTATGGGAAAATCTTGTTCATGCCTCTTCAAGGCCCTTCATAGTTTCGATGATGTTGATTTAATAAAGTGGTGCAGGAGATTATCTAGCTTGCCTTTTCTCTCCATGTCATCCTCTTGTTTGTTGTGCATGTGTGCGCATACGTGAGTGTTGCCCTTATGAATGCATGTCACACTCACAAAAGGCACAAGCTGTCCGTGTGGGTCTTGTGCATACGCAACTGCGTGCGCATACGTGTGAACCATGGGCATGTTCACAAATGTTTTTTGCAGCAAGTGCTAATAAAGTAAAATGTCATCTCCTGTCTCACAGTGAGTCTTTATACTGATTTAACTTATAATTACTCGGTGTATAAACTTAATTTTCATAGGAAGGAAGTGGAAGCTGTAGGTAGAGGCAAAATGCCAGTCAGAGATGCGATCTAGGTCAGCTACATTACACTGCTACACACTATGTGCATAACTGATTCTCAAGTTTCATTATATAAATTGTGTGTTATGGTGCATTAGGGGTGAAACACCTCATATGTTACTGTGGGAACTTGGACACTGGGAGCTCAGAAGACAGAGACTCATTGTAAATATACAATATATAGCTCTGTTAGCCTATAGAAAACAATTATAAGTAATTCAAACACTTATTTATAAAGGCTCATTACTGTGTGGCAGCAGATTCCATCACATAAACAACATGGTTTGACAACATGCCAGGCACATGAAATAACAGCTTGCATGTGTGGTTTTAAATAACTATATCTAATGAAATTACTATATGAAGTAATGAAACAATTTGAAACCAATTTGACCGACTTGTATGGCTTTGGAGTACTTTTTAAAGAAATAAATTTTGGTGGCATGGTGAGTAGTACTGTTGTCCTACAGCAAGATGGTCCCCAGGTAGAGCAGTCTGGGTCCTTTTTGTATGGAGTCTACATGTCCTCGTGGGTTTACGCCGATTTCCTCCCACAGCCCACACACCCACGACTAGTCTTGACGTAACCTTGCATATAGACGTAAACTTGTGTCGCTGAAATGGCCATGATTGCTGATAGCAAAGATAAACAAAAAAATGAATAAATAAATGTCAAATTTGAGCAAGTAAATCTGCTATTAACCTCGATTAGTGCGATATGTCTGGTCTGATTAAATACTTTAATCATCTGACAACACTAAAAACTGCAATAAACACAAATTCTGCACATTATAAAACCACAGAGTGGAAATGGGATCATGATTTATTATGGGTATTTAATGGAACAGTGATTTGAGAAAGTTTACTGTTTTAGCTGAAGCTAATTTTTCAGCCTTTAAATCCACACAAATTCATCCTCTCTAGTAAACCCACCAAAGCAAAGGCCTCAATCCACAAGCAGTCATGTGAAGGAGGCAAGCAGAATGCCCATGTAGGATTGATCTGCATACATAGTTTTATCTACATGGACTTTATTGGATGGACACTATTTTATCTACCAGTTGTTAAAACAGCCAAGACCACTAGTTAGAAGGTGTATCTATTATACAGTCGTGATTGAAAGTTTGTGAACCCTTTAGAACTCTATATTTTTGCATAAATATGACCTAAAACAACATCAGATTTTCACACAAGTCCTAAAAGCAGATAAAGAGAAACCAGTTAAACAAATGAGACAAAAATATTATACTTGGTCATTTATTTATTCAGAAAAATGATCTAGTGAGTGGCAAAAGTATGTGAACCTTTGCTTTCAGTATCTGGTGTGACCCCCCCGTGGCAGCAATAACTGCACTAAACATTTCCTGTAACTGTTGATCAGTCCTGCACACCGGCTTGGAGGAATTTAGCCCATTCCTCCGTACAGAACAGCTTCAGCTCTGGGATGTTGGTGGGTTTTCCTTACATTAGCTGCTCACTTCAGGTCCTTCCACAACATTTCAATTGGATTAAGGTCAGGACTTGACTTGGCTATTCCAAAACATGAACTTTATTCTTCTTTAACCATTCTTTGGGCAGTAGAACGACTTGTGTGCTAAGGGTCGTTGTCTTGCTGCATGACCCACCTTCTCTTGAGATTCAGTTCATGGACAGATGTCCTGCCGTTTTCTTTTAGGATTCTCCGATATAATTCAGAATTCATTGTTCCATCAATGATGGCAAACCATCCTGGCTCAGATGCAGCAAAAACAAGCCCAAAACATGATACTACCACCATCATGTTTCACAGATGGGATAAGGTTCTTATGCTGGAATGCAGTGTTTTCCTTCTCCAAACATAACACTTTTCTTTTAAGCCAGAAAATTCTATTTTGGTCCCATCCATCCACAAAACATTCTTCCAATAGCCTTCTGGCTTGTCCACATGATCTTTAGCAAACTGCAGACGAGCAGCAATGTTCTATTTGGAGAGCAGTGGCTTTCTCCTTGCAACCCTGCCATGCACATCACTGTTGTTCAGTGTTCTTCTGATGGTGGACTCATGAACATTAACATTAACCAATGTGAGAGAGGCCTTCAGTTGCTTAGAAGTTACCCTGGGTTCCTGTGTGGCCTTGCCAACTATGACACGCCTTGCTCTTGGAGTCATCTTTGTTGGTCGACCACCCCTGGGGAGGGTAACAATGGTCTTGAATTTCCTCCTTTTGTACACAATCTGTCTGACTGGATTGATGGAGTCCAAACTCTTTAGAGATGGATTTGTAACCTTTTCCCGTCTTACGAGCATCAGCAACTCTTTCTGAGCTCCTCAGAAATCTCATTTGTTCGTGCCATGATACACTTCCACAATATATATGTTGTGAAGAACAGACTTTGATAGATCCCTGTTATTTAATAAAACAGGGTGTCCACTCACACCTGACTTTCATCCCACTGATTGAAAACACCTAACTCTACTTTCACCTTCAAATTAACTGCTAATCCAAAAGGTTCACATACTTTTGCCACTCACTAATTTGTAATATTGGATCAGTTTGCTCATTTAGATTTTGGGTAACGCAAGATTGTATGTATATAAGATACATGGCTGCAACATGGCTTTGTGTTTTCCCATTATGCATTTAATTGAGAGGATAACAACACATTCATTTGCATTAATTAGCAGGCTACTTTGAGGTAGTATGGCTAAAAACAAGCTACTGCTTTAGCCTACCACAGAGTGTTGTGGTACATGAGCATCTGAACTTGCGAATTAATCTTCCTGCCGTCTACAGTCACATCATCAACATGGATCAGTCAGTCAGTGAGGCAATGAAGCATACATGCCTAGGCCACCATGTTTCACACATGAGGTGGAACGACATTTTTCTCTACACTTGGCCTCTTATTTACACTGATGATCTGTACAGTATAAGCTTTCCATGCCCTTTTTGATCATTTTACATAAATTGTGATAAACCTTCTGAGGTTGCATTTGTAAATTTGTGCTACTCATTCCTACGCTCACGATGTAAGGATGTAACCTACATCCAAAGGCAAGAAAAAAAAGGATCTTACATTATTTGGCAGAAGTAAATCTTATCCTTAAAATGCAAATTCAAATGATGACTGACGCGCACAGATGTTAGTCGTAAACTTTAATGAAGCAATAAAACTAGAAATTTAAGATTTATTTCAACAGGGAGTCAAAAGATGAACATAAATGATGATTTTTTTCAAGGCTAATGGTTTAGTAACTTTAGTCAGAAAACATTTTTATTTTAGTATGATTAAGGACTGCTTTCCAACACCGCACTTCACGTTCATAAAGGTTTCGCCAAATCGAATGCTTTCATAAAGCAACCCGTATGACAAGAAACCTTGTAGATAGGAGGACATAATTCAAGTCAGTTCAATTTCTGTAGTGCTTTTTACAACTCAGCATCGTTTCAAAGCAGCTTTACAAATATATAGGCCTAATTTAGCAAGCCTAGAGTGACAATGGCGAGGAAAAACTCCATAAAATGTTATAAGAAAACCTCAGAAGACTCAAAAAGGGACCAAACTTTTTGGGGCAGCCTAAATAAATGTAATGTTATATGCAAGAATTAAACTACAACCCCAAACCAGAAAGAGTTGGGATGATGGAAAATGCAAATAAAAAAATATATATATGCAGTGTTCCTTAAATGTCCTTTGACTTATTGCCTTGCATACAGTATGAACTCAAGCTATGTTTCTTTCTGGTTAACTTCATTTCATTTGTTACTCAACATCCATTCCAGCATTTCTGACCTGTAACACATTCCAAAAAAAGTTGAGATGAGGCAATTTAGGGCTAGTAACAAGGTGAACTAACAGGTGAGGTCAACAGGTGACTATAATCATGTTTTTCAACAGAAGCAGTATCCATAAAATGAGTCTTTTAGGAACAAAGATGGGAAGAGGATTTCCAGTTTGTCAACAAAAAGCATGACAATTATTGACATGTTTAAAACTAAATGTTCCTCAAATAAAGACTGGAAGGCCTTTGCAAAGTTCTCCCTCTACAGTGCATAATATCATTAAACAATTCATGGAATCTGGAGGAATTTCAATGCATAAAAAGCAATGCATAAGCTTAAGCTGAAGTCCTATGATCTCTGATCCCTCAGATGGCACTGCATCTAGAACAGTCATTCATCAATAGCTTATAGAACCACATGGGCAATCGATTGCCAAGACAAATCTTTGTCAAGCACTACAATATGGAGGTACATTCACAAACGCCATTTAAAACCTTACTGTGCAAAAAAGAAGCCTTATGTTAACCATGTCCAGAAGTGGCGTAGACTTCTCTGGGCTCAGAGGCATCTGGGTCGGACTATCACACAGTGGAAACGTATATGGACGCCATGTGCTCTGGACCAAAGGCAAAAAAGACCATCCAGACTCTTATCAGCAACAAGTTCAAAAGCCAGACTCGGTCATGGTATGAGGCTGGGTCAGTGCCCTTGACAAAGGTCATTTACACTCCTGTGATGGCAGTATTAAGGCAATTTATTTTAGAGCAACATAAGCTGCCTTAAAGACAACATTTTTCCAGGGACATCCATCAATTTTTCAACAAAACAATGAATCTACGTTGCACTGTGGAAGCTACTGGACTGGATTGGCCTGCCTGCAAGTCCTGACCTGTCCCCAATATAAACTGTGTGGAGAATTTGAAACGGAAAATGCGATGACAACCATGTACTACTGCACATCTTAAGACGTGTTTGCAAGAAGAACGAGACAAAATCACACCTGTAACACTTCATTTATGCCAAAATGATGAGTGCTGTGAGAAGGAATGGCAACCTTATAAAGTGGCAAATGCTGTATCGTCCCAACCTTTTTTGGAATGTGTTGCAGGCCTGAAATGCAGGAATGGATGTTTAGTAACAAATGAAGTTGACAATACAAACCATGACATATCTTACTGTCTGCAATGAAATAAAATCCAATTAAATGCAAGATACACTGTTTATTTTATTATTTGCATTTTCCGTACTGTCCCAACTTTTTCTGATTTGTGGTTGTAAATAAATCTTTCTTACTTAATAAGTCAAGTCAGATCTATTTATATAGCACTTTTTACAATGGAGCATTGTCTCAAAGCAACTTTAGATCATCTCCTAATATCTACATCCAATCCCAAATTGAGCAAGCCTAGGGCGACAGTGGCAAGGAAAAACTCCCTGAGTGTTATAGGAAGAAACCTTGGGAGGACCAAGACTCAAAAAGCGAACCAACTCACCTCCTTGGGCGAATAATGTGGCAGACTCAAAACAATAGTGTTAAGAGAATGCCTTGTGTACAACATGTTGCAAAAGAGCAAAAACATCTTGCAAAGGCAACAATAATTCCTTGGGTACACCATCCGCAAATAAGAAAAGCATATTTTCCTCAGTGACTCCGCCTCACCTAAACTCATCAGGTTTCATATCTGCCAGTTTTCCACATCAGAACAGAAAGCAGCAAATGCAACACCATTCTAGAGAAATATATTTCCATCCCCATAAACAGCCTGGTAGAATCTGACAGACTGCCTCTACGCAGCTATTGAATAGCACGCATGCCATCCATCTCAGCATCAGCGGCCAGCCAGGTGTGGAGGGAATATAAGATTAAGAACCCAGTGCTGCAAGGTACAGAACAAAGCTGTTTGGAGCCGTAATGCCAAAGCAACTTATTAAAGCCCGAGTGTCGGCTTCAGCCGCTGAGTCGAGCCGAAATGCATCTTAATCTCTTTAATCTTGTTGTGGGTCATGGGCATTAGCAGGCAGCTGGAAACATTCAGGTGGAGCTAATCAGATCTATGAGCGGCACATTATCGCTCATACGAGTGGCACTCGCTAACCTCAGGGAGATCAGATTTCACTTAGCAGGCAGAGGAGCTCTCCACCAACAGCACTGCAGTGCGTATCTGGTTAACAAAATCCACGGGCTCTTTGTCTGCCAGTCAACAGCGACCTCTCTCCACGCCAAAACCTCACCACGGCGCTGAATTTTGCATCGACTGCTACCAGTTTCAACCTTGATCTCCCATTTGGAGTGGCAGCTGATGTGCTGCTGAAAGATGGCACTGAGGGTACAGGTTGCAGAGAAGACCCGAGGCAGAGCGGTGCAGCTGCCACAGCACAGTCTCCCTGCTGCCTTCAATGTGCCGACCACATTTACATAATAGAAGTGCCATGCACTAGAAAGGCGAGAATGATTTATTCTCAACGAATCTGAAAGCCTCCGGAGGTCCTCAACCTCCCTGTGTAGACCAAAGACTTCTCTGCTGGGAATTTGTTTAGCTGAGTGGTTACATTTACTGGGTTTAAGGTCAGTCATTAATGTCAGACCAGGCATAGTGAGTAAATAAGCATGTTTACACACGCTTAATAATCCGATCATAATCGGGTTTCTGCAACTACCCCGATTACTGAAGTGGTCATGTAAACCGCATACTCCAATTTTCCAGATCGGTCTAGAAATCCAAAAGGGAGAGCTGGATTTGAACTCAGTTATCAGATTTCTCAATGCATGTATATCCTTATTCTGAGTTCAATCGGTTTTCTTGGTCTGCACATGCATGCACACATAACCGACGGCACAGAGATGTCCCAGAAGCAGCTAGTTACCAGGTCTACATTTAGGTCAACTCATTAAAGCAAAGCTTATTTTGCAATAAAGTGTTGAATACCTTGTGAATTATTGAATAATGTATGGAAAAATAAAAAAAATCCGAAATGGTTAGTAAATTTGTGCTGGCTACCAACTGGATGGTCAGCATCTGAGGAATCTGGCAACCCTGAAATTAAACAAAATTTAAAAAGTCCACCATCACTTTTTGGAGAGACTCAAACATTATCCAGGAAATAAAGGATTTAAATATAATAGATATTATTACTGGCTGGTGGCAAAGCAGAAATCCGATTATTGGCTGGGTTATGTAAACCTGGAGCTTTCGCATTATCTTATTACCCAAGTGTAAACATGATCAGATTACTGATAAAAATCTGATTTTCTGCCGTAATCGGTTTATTGAGTACATGTCAAGTCATATTTATTTATATAGCGCTTTTTACAATGGAGCATTGTCTCAAAGCAACTTCACAAGTTTAGATTATCTCCTAATAACTACGTCCAATCCCAAATTGAGCAAGCCTACGGCGACAGTGGCAAGGAAAAACTCCCAGAGTTATAGGAAGAAACCTTAGGAGGACCAAGAAAATTGCTGCACTGAAACACAGTATATGCTCCACGAAATGAAGAATTTTAATAAAATTATACATTTAAAGTTTACATCACTTCCTTCTGTCAGATTATTGGCTGGTTGCAAAGCAGAAATCCGATTATTGTCCGGGTCATGTAAATCCAGAGCTTTCCCATTATCTGATTACAAGTAAACATGTTGCTCAGATTACTGATATTCTGATTTTCTAGAGTTATCGGATTATTAAGTGCCTGTGAACGCACCCACTGTCTATTCACATGAAGGTGGCTGAAAGTTTGCTTGTAAACAGGACGCTGGATGCAGATGCACAGCAGTCAAGCAGCATGTCATTAGCCTGCTCGCCATCGGATACCCTAAACGACTGCCTTTGCTGTAGACGTAGGAAGACAAGCAGCAAGGCTGCTAATTGGATCCCAGCGAGTCACATGGCTATATCTCGAAGCTAGGAGCTTGACAAATCACTAGCAATCATTTTAACGGAGGGAGGTCATTCCGTATACATCGGCGTCAAATTAACATTTCGGAACGAAGATGGATGCGCAGCCAGTGGCAGGCAGTTTACAGCATGTCGTCGGCCTGTGAAAGAGCCTGATATAATAAAGCTTATTAAATGAATAGATTGAGCTAAAAATGAATGGGCACAGATGGGCAGCAAGGGTGGGAGGGAAGCAGAAGTGCCGGGTGGTCACGCAGCGCAGGCTGCAAATGCTCACGCAGGCAGTGGTGAACAGTCTCCAGATCTGTATGGATATGTCAAACTGGGATTGGGGGACTGGCAGACCAGCACTGGCAACCGACTGAAAAGCCGGCATAAAGACGGGCTCGGTGATGGTGATGTAGCCAAGTGTGACCGCTGGCACTGCGTTGGCAGTGAGCTGCTGCTCGGGGATGTGAAGGATGGATGAGCAGACAGCTGCTAAACATTGCAGGATATACAATGTAGCTCAAGAAGCCATCAGCCCAGCGCCCATCAGTCTGACACAAATCGTCTTGCTCCTGCTGCATGCCAAGACTGACGGCCCGAGGAGGCGCCAGAGACGGTGCTGCTTAATCACCCCTCTGCTACTGTCCTGCCACGGTTTGAGGTCACTCCATTCCATCTGACCCCACCATTTTCTTTTGCATTATTCCTCGTCAGCAAGGGTGTCTACGATATTATCTTAATTGTTGTTTTAATGATGTGAGCGCTTACATTACAATGTCACTCACTTTGAGAAAAACATAGTGGGGCAAAAAAGTATTTTGTCAGCCACCGATTGTGCAAGTTCTCCTACTTAGAAAAATGAGAGGGGTCTGTAATTTATCATAGGTACACTTCAACTATGAGAGAAAAAATGAGAAAAACAAAATCCAGGAAATCACACTGTAGGATTTTTGAAGAATTTAATTGTAAATCATGGTGGAAAATAAGTATTTGGTCACCCACAAACAACAAGATTTCTGGCTCTCACAGACCTCTAACTTCTACCTGTATTAATGGCACCTGTTTGACCTCAGTATCTCATTTTGTCACTCATAGAAGTGTACCTATGATGAAAATTACAGACCTCTCTCATCTTTCTAAGTAGGAGAACTTACACAATCAGTGGCTGACTAAATACGTTTTCGCCACACTGTACTTTAAGAGCACTCATGTAGCCGGGTAGGACAGACTACTGCACATCCACACCGAGATCATGCTGCAAGCACAAACCAAGCTAACATTCTACCTAAAAGCACCTGACTCAAGTTAAAAAATGAGCGAACAAACTGTGCCAGGAGACAAAATACAGACATCTCCAGCTTTGCAGTCTACATTGTTAGATTTCAATGCTAGATTGCTCCACTCACATGGAGGCTGTTTGGATTTTAAAAGACAGCTGTTGCTCAAAAGATGGAAATCTGCAAACTAGTGGTTGACCGATATGGGTTTTTTAATGGCGAGAGTCGAGAGCAGGGTGACTGATGGCTGATATATAATGCCTATATCACAATTATATTTTATATATTCATTTATTTTTGCAACTGATAAAACTAATAAACAAGTCACCAAGTTGCACCAACGTTGTATCACATTTTGGGGAGAAAAAAAATGCATATACGTTTGCAAAAACAAACAATGTGAGAGTAGTGCACATACTATCACCATTTTGTTTATAATCCCAGTTAAAATTGGCAAGTTGTAATACTGGAAACAAACTTTATCTTCTCATAAATGGCCCCACCCACACAGAATCGCAGCATCTCTGTTTTTAGTCACTCAGTAGTCCCAGTTTATGAGCTGCAAGTTCTAATGCAGGAAAAAGTTTCTCTGCATCTTCCCCGATATTTCTGAATAGGTGATATATCGGCCGATATGAATGCAGATATTGGCCAATGCCACTTATTTCAAAATGCCATTAAAATCAGCCCGGTCTATCACTACTGTAGACCATGTCGGAAATCAGTTGCCGTTCAAGACAGCTCTACAACAAACTAATTTCACCATCTATGAACTAAACATTGAGCAAAATTATGAAGACTATTACAAATAGTCTACTTTGTAGATGAAAAGCACTGGGAGGAAATGTCCTTCATATTAACAAAAGGAAGCTAGTACAATGTAAGACTTTACAACCACATTTTTAAAGGATGCAATGTATCATCAACAAAATCCCAAATCGAGATATCATATTTGTCAATAACACACCTCTTCCTTAAAGTTTCTTAATCGACCAACTCCATAGTCTGTTTTGCCCTCTCTTCACATCTAGCTTCTCCCTCTTCCCTGTGCTTTCCCCTCCTGTCTAATCGATGCCCCTGTATTGTGTAGAGAGGTCAGTGAACAGTAACAGCAGATCAGCAGTGGCTGCCGCAGTGTAAGGTTACATACTCCTGAAGCTGGCAGGACCTCAAACTGAATAACACTACCACCCTGCTGAAGCTATCTGCATAAGCATACTCATGCTCACACACTCACTCACTCTCTCTCTCCCTCTCTCAGGAGTGCTACATACACCGATCAGTCATAACATTAAAACCACTGAAAGGTATAGCAAAAGCACTGACAGTGTGATGCCCTGAGCAATGTTCTGCTGGGAAACTTATGACACGTAAAACCTACCTAGACATTGTTGCTGACCCAGTGCACCCCTTCATAGCAACAGTCCAGTGGAACCTCTGAACTCGAATGCCTCTTCACTCAAACAATTTCAACACTGAACAGCCCATTCAAATTTTTTTTTGCCCCAGATTCAACCACAAATTCTGATTTCGAACATCGGCACCCTAGGTAGAACAAGTGGTAAATAGTGTGTGATCTTCCAACCACAATGCATGTAATCCAGTTCAGTCGGTGGCAATAATGCACTAATACATTATGCCATTCTCCATAAAACCCAAATGAAGAACTACTAGAGTGAGATCAGGTTTGTTTGTTTATTTAGTTTATTTAACGTTGCTCTTCAGCATCAATGGCCATTCAATAACAGACGCAAGGTTACATCAACACGAAATGAAAGCTAGTATCTTATGTATATACTCAGATCAGGGCCAATTTAGTGTAACCAATTCATCTAACGCATGTCTTTGGACTGTGGGAGGAAACCCACACTAACACGAGGAGGACATCCTTTCTCCACACAGGATGGACACAGATGGCTTCATCTGGGATCGAACCCAGGAGTGAGATCATGTATATGTATTTTACATTATTATTATTATATTATTCATATATCAAGGTGTGTGATTTCAGACACACCCTCAGTCTTGCCTCTGCTGTCCCAGTGATAAGATGGGCAGAAACTGCATTTCATTTTATATTGACTAATTCATGGCTTTATATTTCACCCATTTCATGTCTTTACTGATTTTATGCAATACATTACATTCCTGTGCTTTATTTGTGCCTTTAATCATTAATTACATATTAATCGTTTGGGGGTTGTGAACAGATTATCCTATGTACATTACTTCTTAAGGGGAAATTCGATTCCAACTTCAAACAAATCTCAATGCCTTTCCGAAGCAAATTAAATTCGAATTCCGAGGTTCCACTGTATCCCAAATGCCAGTGGCTTCTCTCAGAAGGATAATGTACCCTATCACACTGCAGAAATTGTTCAGGAATGGTATGAGGAATGACAAAGCGTTCAAATTGTTGACTTGACAAACAAATTCCCAGATCTCAATCCAATCAATCACCTGTGGGATATGCTGGACAAACAAGTGAGATCCATGGAGGCCACCTGACAACATACTGGATGTAAAGGATCTGCTGCTTCTATAGATACCACAGGACACCTTGAGAGGTCTTGTGGAGTCCATGCCACACTGGGTCAGAGACTTGGCAACATGAGTAGGACTTGCACAATATTAGGCAGGTGGTTTTAGTGTTATGACTGATCTGTGTAATTCTGGTGTAACTTTAATCTCTTCCACGGCTCTTGTGGGCTTATGTGACGTGCAGTCAGTCTGTGGTTTGTAGCAAGCAAAACACTTTCTTGCAGGAGACATTCCGCAATATCAAAAGGGCATGCAATATGCAAAGCTGGCCTGGTTAAGTCCATCTGCTTTCCTGTTAAGCAAACGCAAAAAGCAGTGGGCAGAGGCAGCCACAGTTCAGGTTTATCAGGAAGGAAGCCTTCCAGACCCCACACAGGGACAGACCGTCTCTTCACTTGCCTCCTCTATCTGCTAGCATCTGGCATCCTGACGTGCCTGGTAATGGCAGATAATTACCACATTATCTGTTGCTGTATACCCATTTTACTCTGAAAACATTCAGAAGGAGCAGTAAACTCCTTTAATTACCTACTTCCTCCGTCTCCCTGGCTCTTCTCCAACTCCGGTCCCTCCGGAATGACCATAAATAAACCAGGAATTCATCATAAAGCAGCCTGGCCACACTGTATCATAACAGGAAGCAGAGTGGGCAGTAGATTATATACGTGGCAGAGTCATTTCAACAACGCCATGTAATCCACCAAATAACATACTGCATGAGCAATTTGCGAGTTTGACCTGGACCCGTACTAATGATAAGCACTTTAGTAGCCTTAATCGCCCTGCTCATGAACGTGCATTGTGTTTCAATGCTCCTTCAATGTGCCTGAGGTGCATTACCTATAGATTAGCAGGTAAAGCTTGAATACAAGAAATGCAGCAAAAAAAAAGAAGAAAAGAAAAACCAAGCTGCCCAGAGGTGAACAGACTAAACAATGACCTTTTTCCCCTCATCATCATCATCTAGTAAAGGAAAACCTTCTTTTTTCTTAGGTTGGCATGAGGCTGAGTCATGCGTCAGCCTAGATTAACAAGCAAGCTCGCTCTAGCCCTAAGATACACAGGCTTTGTGTGTTTGTGTGTGTGTGTCTGCATCTGTTTGTGACCTTGGTTGAAATGAGGGGCAACAGAATGTGTGTGAGTATTGTGGGCTGAAATGGTGAGCACATGGCCTGTGACCACAGTCAGACTCAGCTTTGAGCCCCAGCCCCAGGAGTGGCTTTACAGACGTCAGTAATTACCACAGTCAGCTCACACTTACTCCAGCATCGGTCACATGACACCAGCCTCAGTGGTGTGGACTGCTAGCCCTTATCACGGCTGCTGCAGAACACCGGGCACGCAAAAAAGAGCAACACTACCAGCTGGAAGGGAGTGAAAGAGGAGCTTGAGAAATACAGTAAGCTTCTGCAAAGTGAAGGCCTGAGAAGGTCTGAGTGCATGCATTAACTACTCTTCCAGCATCAGTAAGACTGAAACGGCCCCGAGTTGGAGACAGAGAAAGAAAGTAAGCTGCACTGGCAGTTCTAAAAAGGACTGGAGCTGTCCACATTGGTGGTGCTGAAAAAAGAGACAGGCATGTTTGAACAAGGCAAAGCGCTGTCCACACCGGCGGTGCTGAAGAACGATACAGCTCTTTACAGCAATGTAAAGAGCTGTCCACACCGGTGGTGCTGAAGAGCGATACAGTTACGTTTGAGCAATGTAAAGCGCTGTCCAAACCGGCGGTGCTGAAGAGCGATACAGTTACGTTTGAGCAATGTAAAGAGCTGTCCACACCGGCGGTGCTGAAGACAGAGACGGGTATGTTCGATTAATTTAGAGAGCTGTCCAAACTGGTGGTTCTGAAGAGAGACAGGTACATCTGCAAAACGAAAAGATCAGCCCGTGGGCCATTCTGGAATTCACTCGGTGCAGACCCATCACAAGGTTGAGCAGCCACACCACTTTGTTGCAGCCCAGGGATCATACCTAGTTCCTCAGTAAATGCTGTTTCCAGCAGCTGGCTCTTACCTCAGAGGTGAGTCTGAGAAAATTATAGAGCTGTCCACATTAGTGGTGCTGAAAACAGAAAGAGGTGTATTTGAGAAATGGAAAAAGCTGCCCACATTGATGGTAGTGAAATTTAAAGTGCTTGCCAAAGCATGCTCGTTTTAAGTAACTTTCTTACACCTATAACTGGTTTTATATACAAAATGTTTTCTTATACAAGTTATCTTTATATATTTATGCTATCCTGTATATTATGGTTCTCAAAAATAGACTAAGATTTACATATTTCTTCCTTCTCTCCAAGTCAAGTCAGATTTATTTGTGTCACACTTTTTACAATGGTGCATTGTCTCAAAGCAGCTTTACAATATTAGATCATCTAATATCAAAGACTGATTCCAAATTGAGCAAGCCTAGAGCGACAGTGGAAAGGAAAATCTTCCTAAACATGATGAGGAAGAAACCTTATGAGGACCAAGACTCAAAATGGGACCCATCCTCCTTGGGTGGTTAGGTGATAAGTTATTAAGTAAATATTAACAGATAAATAAAATGTTGAATAAAATAAAAAATATGTACATCATCATTATTTAGTTCGGAGTTCAGTATGGAGGTACATTCACAAATGCCACATAAAACTTTACTGTGCAAAAAATAAGCCTTGTGTTGACCATGTCCAAAAGCAGCACAGAGTTCTCTGGGCTCAGAGGCATCTGGGATGGACAATCAAAGTGGCCATGTGTACTGTGGTCACATGAATCCATGTTTTAGATCTTTTTTGAAAAAAATGGTTGTGCTCTGGACCATGGACAAAAAGGCCCAGCCAGACATAATTCTGTTATGGCAGGTAACAGGTAAAGCTGGAGACTATATGGAGAATTTTGAAATAAAAAAATTAGACAATGACGACCCTATACTGTTGTACACGTTACAACATGTTCGCAGGAAGAATGGGACAAATTAACACCAGTACCAGCCCAACACCTCTGTTCAGTGTTGAGAGAAGGAATGGCAACATTACATAGTTGTAAATGCTTTACCGTCCCAACTTATTTTTTGGAATATGTTGCAGGCCTGAAATGCAGGAATGGACGAAATGAAGTTGACCAGACAAAACATGAAATATCTTGGCTTCATACTGTCTGCAATTAAATAAAAGTAAAGTGAATGTACATTTGAGGCACATTTTTGAGAAATATTAACAGGCAAGTCTGAGAAATGTAAGAGTTTTCCACACTGGCAGTGCCTGAAAGAGCAAAATGAAAAAAAGAGACAAGTATATCTGAGAAACACAAGGAGGTGGCTGCATTGGTAGTTCTTAAAAAGAAAAACAGGCATGCTGGAGGAAGGAAAAGAAATGCCCATACTGACAGTGCTGAAAAGAGGCACGCATTAGAAATGGGCAGTGCTGAGAGCGAGCCAGACATGTACTGTATGGAGCTTTACCATACAACACAGTTGTCTGCATTATTGTAGAACTATGCATTACCTTTGCTTGTAATATCAACTAAAGTAAGGATGCTTCGCCTCTAAAAGAAGGTCATGTTCTATATTCGAGGACTGCAGCTTGTGGTGGAAAGATTATATGCATGGCATTAAGTTCATTCTCATTATTATGTGCATTGATTTCTTTTGTTCATTCAGTCATTCAAATTAACAGTATTCCACCAAACCCACTCAAGTCACATAATCTGTAAAAACAAATGGCACAATGGTGAAGGGTGGAAGTGACTGTTACAAAAAAGTGGTTATTAATTATGCAGCAAATTTGATAAGGCATCAATTTCCCATAAGTGGATCGTTTCTCATCCTTAAACAGTGCAATTGAAACACAGCGGGAACATCCCTCATCGTTGCTCTTTTCCCTTTATAATAGCTCCTCATAGACCGACACCAAAGGACATGAATGAAGGGCAAAGAACAAAGACACGTTCACTCACACAGTCCTTCACACACCAGCCTCTCACTCTGCTTAGCCACTCTTGGTATGCAGAGGAGGGGGGGGGGGAACAAAAAAAAACAAAAAAAAACACCATCTGCCCATCAAAGATGCCACCGCTCTTCCCCCTTCCTGATCTGGAATGCCAGAGATGCTCGGCGAGATTCCTTATCAGTTTGGCATGATGAGGTTTGGGTCCAGGCCCGACACTCAGGCGAGGTTACTGATAACACTTAATCTCCTTCCTACTTCTAGTTGTTTATCGAACTAAGACCGGGCTTCCAAACTGAAAAACTTTAGCCATAATGATATTCAAGTCTAGACGTGACATTCAATACCGAGTCAAACTCACTCCTGATCTCTCGCTGCTCTAAGATATAACCAACTATAGAATATTCCCATTAGAAATATAGGTACAGTATGCATCTAACATCTGCACTAGGATCTGTCAAACAGAACGCTGACCAGACATCGTCATAGTTATGTTTTATGCTACTATAATATAAATATAAAGGGCATTTACATAAGAAAATTGCATGCAAATGATATATAAATGCGTCAGAGATACTTCTGAAAAAGCTACCATCTACACAGCATCCCTACAGTCACTGCATTTTTAATTCATGGAAATTCACAATAATGATAGAAAATATAGTAATGTACTGCTTTGACCCTGTGTAGGGGAAATCCATAACACTTAAGAGGATGGTACAAGGGACCCGACACTTGTTTGACAGAAGCTAAAAATGCATTGATAGACTATTGCAAACAACACGGAAGTTCAGCCAGACTAAACAGAAACTCGAGTGAATGTGAACCAATTTATAGTTATAGACAAGAGAGAATATACAGGTAGTGGAGGGACAAACAAAGAAGTATTACTTGCAAAAGGACAGGCACACACTTTCAAGTGCCATTTCTAGCTTGTTACAAATAAGTAGAGGACAGTCATCCACACAAACGTGTATGAACACATTACACATTCTCTAGTCCAAATGTGAGCTAACGAGCAAGCAACCACACAACCGGTAAGGTAGTTTTACACACAATTACACACACACACACAAAAATGTCCACTACTAAACTAACTCTTGCTTCTGCTCGTAAATCCAAAGCACTGATTGGCTGTTGAGGTTACTAGCTGTTTATGGCCACAAAGTCCGAAATTAAAGACAGATTTTTATTTCCTTTCAGAATGTATCATAACTCTTAAGAGTTTGGCAACTCAAAGCAAAACCGAAGCTGATCAGATGGTTGCTAAACGGCACATCTCTAGTAGAAACAGTCCTGCTTTCTTAATATTCACTACTCAAAGGTACACTTGAATAACTAGGTTCGAGACATCAGACTGGGACATCATTCTTTGTTTTTTCACATTTAATCTCTGCTCTGTCCTGGTCAGGGTTATGGAGGCTTGAGCCAATATCCACAGAGAACAGTGCATATGCCTAAGTGTTATCTGGACAGAATGCCAGGTCGTGGAGGCACTACTTGTCTAGTGAGTCTTAGGTTCTCCAGGCCGTGCGCACACACATGCACTGGGACAATTTTAAGTGACCAATTAACCTACCATATCTTTGGAATATGGGAAACCGGAGTACCCAGAGTAAACCCACATGGACACGGGGAGGACATGCTTGTTTGTTTGCCGTCACATCAGCATCAATGGTGATCAACTATCGACAAGAGCAAAAGTTACTTCGATGCTAGTCAGACACATGCATACTGCACCAATTTAGAGCAACCAATTAACCTAATGCATGTCTTTGGAATGTGGGAGGAAACCCTCACAGACTTGGGAAGAACATGCAAGCTCCACACAGACAGAGTCCAAGGTCGGGATCAGACCAGAGATTTCTGGAACTGAGGCAACCGTGCTGACCGCTTGCGGGAGGACGTACAATTTGTTATAGCAGTATAAGGTATCTGACAATATTGTCATTTTGGAACAAAATGCATTTAAAGGTGTAATATAAAAACTTTTGATTAATCTAATGAAAAGAGAGAGAGAGAGAGAGAGAGAGAGAGAGAGAGAGAGAGTAAACAGGTTTAAAGAAAGAGAGAGCGGTAGAGTGATAGATAGACGGACAGACGGTTACAAAGATAGATAGACAAATAAAACAAATGGACAGAGACGCCAATCTCTTACAGGAAATTTTTGTTATAGCAGCTCTTCAGACAAACTATTCGCCACACATACTACATCCAACACTGTATAAAAGCCATCTGTATAATATAATTACCGTATTTTTTGGACGATAAAGCGCACCGGATTATAAGACGCAATATCAACGATCGGCTGCTAACGGGTATATTTTCATACATAAAGCGCACCGGGTTATAAGGCGCATTAAATGAAACAAAACTCTTAAGTTCCCTCGGAAGCTCAGTTTGGTCTTTACCTTGCTCAGGGCGTCTTCTTGCTTCCTATACGTCCGTACCATTGATTCGTTAATGTTGAATTCTCTCGCAGCTGCTCTATGTCCATGTTGTACTGCGTGACTGATAGCGTTGAGTTTGAAATCCGCTTCGAAAATTAATGAATGAATGCACGTACCCTAATGCTGAGGCACATACCGTATTACTCCGCGATGCTGCGCACTACGGTTGCCGTAAGCTTCGTAGCTTACCAAGGCCGTGCTAAAACATTTTGACAGATTTATGAGCGCCGTGTACCATCTACAATCGGTTCTAGGTCAGAAAGCACAACCAGAATTAATTCATACATTAGACGCACCACATTTAAAGGCGCACTGTCGATTTTTGAGAAAGTTAAAGGATTTTAAGTGCACCTTATGGTCCGAAAAATACTGTAATACAAAAAGACACATATGCATACTAGATTAAAGACTATATAAAATAAACATAAATACATGCGTGCATTGCAAATAACATGTACAGGACTGCAAACGTTCAAACACAACATCAAGAAAAGCATCAAAAATAAACCTTTTCAAGTTGTCCGCCAGCACTGACCTCACAAATGAGCGACCTCGACTTCCCTAGAGTGATTGCAGCTTGGAATTACATACCATTAATCAAGGATTTTGATTAGCTCTTTTTCAGCTGGGTAAATCGAGGCCATGTCCTTACAAACATAAGACGCAATAACAGTCATCATGTCCTCCCCTCTGCTAGATTTCTCGTCAGAGTCGCTTGAACAAAGCATTCAGCCAAACCTTTCTGAACGAGGATACGTTCTGCATTTCCTTTAAAAACCTGATACCATTTTACCACTGAAGGCGACACAGCTTTAGGCTTTCATAACATTGCTTAGTGTGCTTCAATCTAAGATGACAAAAACATGATTTCTAGTGTTGCTGCATCCAGTTACAACCGCCAAGCAGCACACTTTACACATAATGCTCATTGTCAGATTTTGTAAAGCTACACCATGGCCACATAACACAAGTCGCTCCCATTTTAATCACAGATTCATCATCTTTACTTGTTTATGAGGCATCCTTTACCTCTGGTTCTCGCATGTAAACAGAGTAAAAGCCCCACCCACTGTACCAAAGGTATATTTAAACACTACTGCCAAATCTCTAGCGGTCATATCTCTCAGCCTTAAGAACTCGTTAAAATCCCATTTTTAACAATGTCGGACTGAATCATTATAATGGTTATAAAGAACTCTTTAATCTAGATCCTTAAATTGTAATGAGAATCACAATTTAAGCAAAAAGGGTCATAAAGGAGTACACCATGGACAGGGCAATTGTGCCTCACAGAGCATCACTCTCTTACCCATTCCCAGACTTTGTCACATCAATTTTAAAATCCACCTACTGGCACACTTTTGGGATGCAAATTAAACTACTTAAACACTCCCCTCCTTGTTTCTACACCCATTGTCCATTTTATAAGCTCGACTTACCATATAGGTGCACTTTGTAGTTCTGCAATTACAAAACGTAGTCTGTTTCTCTACATACTTTGTTAGTCACCTGTATTCTCTAATGGTCAGGACCACCACAGATCATGTACTATTTGGGTGGTGGATCATTGTCAGAGTCAAAATGTGATCATTAGATCCTTGGAGATGTGGAACACCAACACTACACACTGTACCACCATACTGAAGCAAATGCAACCAGCACAACATGGAAGGAATATGGAATCCAATTGATAAAAACAGAGATAGAGTCACAAAATAAAACATCTTTTTTAAGCTATGGTCATATACTAAAGTCACACAATGTGAGTACGTAATAAATATTGACAAAGAACAGCACTATTTCGCAATTTTCTTTACTAATATCACCATTCATTGGGCGCTGCACCTTAAGATTTTTGCCCATTAACAGATACTGTGATTTCTACAGACTTCTGTTGACTTTTTTCTCTTTTTACTTAAAGGTGCGATCACTTCCTGTTAACGGTTTAAAGTTTGACCATGAAAATTAATTAAAGGATTTCTGCACTGGCAACACAATTACAGTTAAAGGTCAAGTTTTGAAAAAGAATACACGTATATTAACGCCGTCCTTCACACTGAGTCCGAAACTGACAGACTCCGATGCTGCATAAAATTTTTTTATCTGAGCCTGTTCTAATTTCTGCATTGTTCGGATGCGTTAAAAATCAGGCTGACCAATCACCACCAAAGAATACAATCAGTATTAATCAGTATTAATTTAAAATAATGTCCTCTCTGATCCAATTTTATAAAGTATGTGACCATTTATGCTCATCTTAGGCTCATTAAGCCTCATAACAGCAGCACTGAATTTGGGTCACATATGAAGGTGAACATCAATTAATCTATTCCACCGCTCTGACTTTGGTATGGTGACTGCATACTGTATATAAGCAAAATAGGGGAAAACTTATTTTAGATCTGGCGCATAGCCTGGCTCATATCTACACCTGTTATTTGAATGGCATATCAATACATATGGTAAGAGATAGAACATTTTCCTAGTCCTCCTACTTATGGTGTATGCTGCACAGTAGCAAGCATTGTTACTTAAGATGCAAGTGTAAAGAGGCACATGGGGCCGGGGCCACCACTGGGGCATGCATTCTGTTGTGCTGGCTTCTTCAGTAAACACAGGTACAAGCCAATACTGCACCACTACCTCTGACCAATGAGGGCATGAAAGGTATAGTGCAAGCTGGCTTGTTATGATTAGAGCAACTACATATCCCAGGATGCTCTCAGGCTAATCAGCTTCTTTGAAGGTATTTAAAGCTGAGCCAAGCCATGGTCCTTTGCAGTGGCTTTATTGCATTTTAAAAGGCAGTGCTATTTTTGCCTGTGTGTGCGCGCGCATGTCAGGAGAGAAAAAGTGAACACCATTCTGAAAAGTAAAAAATAAATCAAGTGTAATAAAAAAAGAAGGCAACTAAAATCAAGTTTGAAAAGAGCATGAAGTCGAGTTTCATGAGAGAGACTTTGCACGTCTTTGGGATGCGGGAGAAAACCGGAGTAAACCCACACAGAGTCCTATGTCGAGGATCAAACTGGGGATCTCTGGAACTGTGTGGCAACCGCTTGTGCTGCCCCAGAAAAGAGGGGCAAAGTAACAGAAGGAGAAATAAGAAAACTGAAAGGGATAAACTAAGAAAGTGAACACGAGAAGTGTAAAAAAAAAAAAAAAAAAAAAAAAAAAAGAAGAGCACAAGAGCTGAAAAAGAGCTGAGAAAGAAATAAAAACTACTCTGAGAGAAGTTTAAGTAGAGTCAGAGCACATTTGAAATGAGGGCTGGCCAAGTCTGCTGTAATCACTGAGAAAAGACAGACAGTGAAAAGTGAGCTGAAAAGTTCAACTTGAAAAGTGTGAGCTGATTATCTTCATTACTGATTTCAGTTTAAGAGGCTAAAGTTAAGATAAGTTCTGAAGGAAAGGGAATACATACAAGTTGAATCTGAAGAAAAGAAGAAAAAAATAAAATAAAATAGTACAGTGGTACCTCGGTTCTCATCATTAACTAGGTTCCAGAAGCCTTGCTGTGAACCAAGTGTGATGAGTACTGAGCAAATGTTTCCCATAAAGAATAATGCAAACTGAATTAATCCATTCCAGACCCCCAGAAAATCCACACTGTATGAGGCTATATATACACATTAATAGTGTTGTATTGTACAGGTTCTCCCTGATTGACGATGGGGATATGTTCCAACAAATCCTTCATAAGTTAAACTTAACCTGAACTGAGGAGTTTAATGAGTGTTTGGTACAGCGGTCTATAGCTGTATAGGAGCCCATGATAAGTAATGATAAGTAAGTGTAAAAAAAAAACTAATCTCAAAAGCAAAACACTTACTGTCTTGTCGAATTCAGGGCACTTGTAAAGCAATGCTAACTGCAGCCTGTGCTCTGGAGCATTAAGTTCCTGTTTCACTTTTGGTTGATGTCAGTACAACCCTTTCGAGGACACAGAGAGATATTTGCTCTAGCAATACAGTACTGTAGATGTAAATAAGAAAAACATGATAAAAACAGCAGAAATCTTCTCTGAGAAACCGCTATTGTGAATCTGAATCACTGTATACAGAATCGTGAATCATGACTCATGAATTGAGTTTTGGATTAAACGAGTTACTCACCGAGTGGTAAACTCGAAGCAAATGTCAAAGCATAACATACATATACATAAATAGGGGTGGGTATTGGAAAGGACTTCACGATACGAAATACAACACAATACACCTGTCACGATACGATTATATCACGATACATTGCGATACGATGCATATTGCGATATTCCACATCATTTACTGAAAATATAACAACAGCTGAAATACAAGTCACATGTACAATCCGAGTCGTCTTAATACATCACATCACATTGATAATTCAGCGGACAAACTGAGTCAAAACCCTGTACTGGGACTGTGGTAGCCTACTGGTTAAGGTACTGGACTCTGGACCAGAGGGTCCAGGGTTCAAATCCCATCTCTGCCAAGCTGCCACTGTTGGGTCCTTGAGCAAGACCCTTAACCCACAGTTGCTTGGATTGCAAGACTGTACCAATTGTAAGTCGCTCTGGATAAGGGCGTCTGCTAAATGCTGTAAATGTAAATGTTCTGTGACATCTACAGGAGCAGAGATTGCAGTTTACACACCATTTAAAAAGTTTTCTTTCAAAAAAATAAACATTTTAAGCTGAAAATCGACACAGTATATTGCGAAAGTATATATCGCAATATACCTTATTAACATATAAATGTTCTCCCTATGTCCGTGTGGGTTTTCTCCAAGTACTCCAGTTTCCCCCACAATCCAAAGACAGGCTTTAGGTTAATCTGTCTGTCTAAACTTTCCCAGCGTGTGTTTGACGGCTACAGTTATAATCTTGCTCCTGTCATTGATATAGCTATTTGCGGACATAATACTAACAAATACAATTTTTAAAATCATATACATAAGAACGGTCTTTTCTCTTCAGTACCTTCCCAGGCTCTCAGTTTGGTCCATACCATACCAGTCCTGTTACAATAACAGCTTGTTAAGCACAGTTTTTATGGCGGTCAGTAAAGGCGGCAAGACTTTTTGGCAGCTTTCCTATTCCCCTGCTGATTTCCTATTTTAAACTACAGGTTCGCCAGCTTATTTGGATTTACACAGCGTTATTGACCTATACTATTAGCTGTTATTCACTCAACTCTGCTCTGTAAATGTCAAATCACTTGATCTTTGTACACCAATGACTCTTTCTAAACTCTCTTGTTATGGAAAATTACAACAAATACAACACAGGTGGACATTTTAGTATTTGTTTATGTTAAATGCTGTTTTTATGTCTAGAAAATTGTGTACTACCTATTCATACATAATAAATACACATACTTCCACAATCTAAGTTATGTGTGTGTTGATATTGTCTTCTGCTTGGTCTGCTTTCTCATTACTACGTTCATCATTACTCAGTATCACATTTTGTAGGCTCTGATGCAGGTAGTTCCAGACTGGAAGGTTCTTGCCTCTGAAAAGATGATAAATTAGGATATTTAACAGTATGTTTGGATTTTCATGTTACATCATTTATATTTGATAGTCAGAAGTAGCATGATTTGTGTGTTCTCTCCAAACCACTGGAAAGGCAAAACGAATATGGTGTGAACACTATTACCATGCATTGAGAAGCCTGACATATGCTACACAACAAATATGACGAGACCAAATTTTATCTTAGTCACTTTATCTTCATTTTTATCTCAGCATCTTGCTTTACAAAGAATGTCATTTCCACAGCATTTTACTGAGGGGTGTGAAAGATTTTTTTGTTGAAAGTCATTTGAATGTCAACTCGATACAGATGAAGCAGAAAGAACTTGGACCATTTAGCCTGTTTCTTAAAATGCTAATGGTGGATGAAGTGTCAGAATAACACAAACGCACAAAAACGCATATTCAACAGAATGGAAAAGACGCTGTACCAGAGTGTTTACACATTGAGCTCTAGACTGCAAAAGACAGAACTGCTACTCAAGAGGGGGCACTGTCCCAACATGTCTGGTGTTTCTACAAAACCCACTCACTTATCTAGGCTTACGCTTTCAAAAAGAACATATTCTACTGCACATAAATACAAATAGCTGTTGTCTCAAATGCTGTAGAGCACTGGTACATACAGTATCTGGGCCATTAGACTTCCGTGATGTGGAGAACACAGGCTGAATTGGTGAATTACAATTAACTTCAGATATAAAGATGGCAATGCACAGAATTTGAAAATCCAAAAAAAAAAAAAAAAAAGCCCCACACATGTCTGCTTTAAGCATGATTGGCCATAACCAGCCAAATCAACCGCTCAGTCTCATATAACCGATTCTGTGCTGGTCACATTTAACTTCTGCAGAATGTGACAACGACACAAACTCAGCCCTACATGAACAGCACAGTGCTTTTACTAACTTTAATTTAGGATTCAGTTCTTGGGTGTATGGAGCTTTAAACATGGCTCAGCCACTCGCCGGTTTGTTTATGAGGTGCTGAAGCATGTTGAAGTGAGGAAGTGAGGATTAGGACTATATAGCACAATGCTATTGAGGAAGTAGGAAGACTAATGAGTGAGTAGATTGCAAACAGAATCTTTCATTTGCAAACTTTCATTTACATCATTTTTGATGCCGCTACATGTTATAGAAGCAATTTAATTAAATACAAAAGTGCCTGATATTGTATTTTTAATTGTAGTTGTTTCCTTAAGAGAGAGAGACTGTTAAAACCTAAAAATGCCAGAAAAATAAAATGGAAGTTTGGGGGGGAAAAAATGGATTCATAGGACGTTACATATACAGCATACTATACATAATGACATGTGAGTATAGTCAAACAAAGAAAACTGAGTGTGATAGAAAACTTCTTTGGATTCACCATGCAAAAACACAAACAAAACCACATGAACAAACCCTTTGTTAACCACTGTAATCATTTTATAACCAATGACACACTGCTTCTTCCATCTCCAGCTTGAGCTGTGCACAGCCTATAACATTTTATGCATTAAGACTTATGTCCAACAAGCACATTTGGGAATGAATATGCCCACTTCTCAACGTCACTGCCACCCAGAGGGCACTGCAGGTCAACACGTATGTGATGACCGACGGTCACAACTTAGCATGGCTAAATAAATTATGGATGGTACTTAGCTAGCAAGGGCATTTGCTTCTTTTTTTCCAAGAGCCCCATTAAAAAAGCTCATGAAAGTTTCATGGCTGCTACAAACAGTGTGAGGAGCATTACAGGACCCTTAGACCTCATAACACGATCAGAGCAATGACTTTCATTACTGCCCCCTATTACTTGCTAGGGCTAGGGCCCATTTAATCATCATTACACTGAGGATGAAGGCACCATGTGATCATCTTTATGACCATGCCCACTAGTGGAACGAATCCATGGCGAAGCGATGAGGTTCATATTCTATAAATGTGAACTGCAGCAAATATACACACTTGGGTCATTTATCGGACGCCCTTTTCCAGAACCACTCACAAGGTTAAGAGTTACGCTCAAGGGCCCAACAGAGGGGGCTTGGCACAATCATGGTTTGAACTCACGACCTTCTGATAGCCCACTTTACTACTGACATGCCTTCACTACGTTTAAATGCAAGTATGAGCAGACTGGATTTTTTCCTCCAAGCCCAAACAATGCATTTGTGGTTAGTTCACACCTGAATCCGGCAGAGCATCTCAAGCAAAACAAGCCCATTTGTGGCACCAAATCAGAGGGTCTCTGAATCCAGAACTTCAGAACTGGTTTCCACACAGCACTAGGGGTTGCAGTTGAATTCAAAAAGTGCCAAAGCGTTTCTCTTTAAATAGCCAGGCAGGTTTACCTGCGACAGAATCCAGGCGAAGCATGGAGACAAGCATGTCAGTGCTATACCCCTCCCAAATTTGAGACTCATATCAACGGATGAATCATTTGACTCATATCACCGTATGATTCACTCGACAGACCGGTTCTTGACTAGTTCAGGACGGTGATATAAGGGATATCCTGACTTATTTGCCAACAAACCTTGCGTGTGCAATAAAAATCACAATTAACCCACATCATTTGCTTACAATTTATTCTCAACGTTCAAACTTGCTTTAGGTTTCAACGAAGTGCTTTTCTACTTCATCCTACTTCACAGCAAACAATACTTCAGTTGACGGAATACACTGGAACACGGCCAGATGATTTCTCCACTCTGGAGCACTTCGGGAAAACACATGGCAACCCAGCAGAGTCTACACATCATATTAGACTAATATAGCCTAAACGTTACACTGTTACAGCGTTTCGTTATGTCAAACCGTAACCGCACCATCGTTACTAAAGCGGCTGAGTAACCGTTAGAGAACGCTGTAGTTTTGCGCGAGCTGTCGGTGCCACCCTCTCCCTCACCTGCATTCAAAAACGTTTGCTTTACCTGCTAGTCTGCTGCTGTCCGCTGGAACCTCTGGAGTCTTTTGAAATGACCAGCAGTATAGAGTCCAAACACGCTGCCCCCGCGCGTCTCTCCTCTTCTCTCCTCACATAAACACCACGCTGCTGCTGCTGCTGGACTCACAGCTGCTCCACCTGCCTCCTCCGCTTCTGACAATCAAGCGGATCCGCTTCTGCTGTGCACGAGCGGTATGAGGGCGCGGTCTGTGGAGGCGCTCGGCCAATCAGAGCGCAGCGTGATCCTGCGAGCTAACCGAGACCACTGCGGCACGCTCAGCCCTAGCTAGCACACTTCATCAAGAAGCGCACTTGAACAAAGCGATCACCGATTAGGACGGGTTGTGACGTAATCATTTCAACCCCTGTAGCTATAACTAACAAGTCCCGCTCGTGACACGTCCTAACACATTGAGCTATGAAGGAAAAGGTCCAGGGTTCAACCTTCGGCACTTCAAAGCTGACACCGTTGGGCCCTTGAGCAAGACCCTTGTTCCATAACTGCTCGGATTATAGACTTTATTAGGTACACCTTGCTAGTAATGGGTTGGATCCCATTTTGCCATCAGAACAGATTCTTTGTGGCATGGTTTCAACAAGGTGTTGGAAATATTCCACAGAGATTGTTGCTCCACTGGACTGAGACCTGGTGACTGTGGAGGTCATTTGAGCACTGTAAACATATTGTCATGTTCAAGAAACCAGTTTGAGATGCTTTGTGCTTTGTGACATGGTGTGTTATCCTGCTGGAAGTAGCCATCAGAAATGTGTGCACTGTGGTCATAAAGGGTTGGACATGGTAAGCTGTGGAGTTTAAAAAACATTGATACAAGGCATGATGGATGTTGTTTATGCCAAATTCTGACCCTACCATCCAAATGTCACAGCATAAATCGAGACTCATCAGACCGGGCAAAGTTTTTTCCAAACTTCTATTGTCCAATTTCTGTGAGCCCATGCAAACTATAACATCAGTTGCCTGTTCTTAGCTAACAGGAGTTGCACCTGGTGTGGTCTTCTGCAGTTGTATTCCATGTGACCCAACGTGTTTATGAGTTATGAGGGGTTATTAGACTTACTGTTGCATTTCTAACAGCTTGAATAAGACTAGTCATTCTTCTCTGACCTCTGGCATCAACAAGGCATTTTCGCCCAGAGAACTGCCCTCACCGGATATTTTCTCTTTTTTGGACCATTCTCTATAAACCGTGTGGGAAAATCCCAGTAGATCAGCAGTTTCTGAAATACTCATACCAGCCCATCTAGCACCAACAACCATGTCACTTTCAAAGTCCCTTAAATCACCTTTCTTGCCCATTCTAATGCCCGGTTTGAACTTCAGCAGATTGTCTTGACCATGTCTACATACCTACATGCATTTAATTTCTGCCATGTGATTGGCTGATTAGATATTTGCGTTATCAAGCAGTTGAACAGGTGTACCTAATAAAGTGGCTACTGTTTGTGTTTTGTTAGCTTGTATTTGTTGTAAGTCACTCTGGCAGGCCTTCTAAATGACTAAATTGTATGTAGACATATTTAGGTAACTATTTGAGCAATATTAGATTAATATTTCCATAAAGGCAACCCTATACATCCCTTTACTAATAAAAACTTTGACTCAAGCATCTGTTCCTTGTGGACAATTTACCCAAAAACTGAAATTTTGGGGTTGTGTTGGATGTGCAAGATGTTCACAATACTGTGATGGTTAGTTAAGTTCTGAGACACTACAAAAATAGTTCTTTTGTATATTCTCTATCAAATGTGCCCGACTTTTCCATGCAGCACAGTTTATGTTTCATTACTTTAATTCACACAAATATGTTAAATGCTAGCAAATGTTGGGTTTTACTGCATATATAAATATATAGGGCCAAAAGTCTGAGATGACTAGTGAAAATGGTTGTTTCGATCTTTGTGGAGAACAATTTATACAATAGAAGGATAATGACTCCAAAAAAAAACCTTAAAGCTTTGCAACAAATAGTTGAACACCGAAGAAGATCATGGAGTGCTTCATGACTGTCATGGAGTTTCCTCAGCAGTCACCTGACCTAAACCCCACTGACCATTTAGGGGGACACCTGACAACAGAGAAAGTCAGTAATGTCACAACATGGTCTTTGTAACATTGTGAAATCATGTGAGATTACATGGATCATCAGATTTTGCACCAACTTGTGTAGTCCATGCCATGGCAATATTACAATATGGAGAACAAACCAAATACAAACGTATTCTGAATGGTGCTTGAAAGTTTTTGAACCTTTAGAATTGTCTGTGTGTCTTTGGGAAATGGCCTAAAACATCATCAGATTTTCACACAAGTTTTAAAGGTAGATAAAGAGAATTCCAAAAAATGAGACAAACATATTATACTATTATTTATTGGTGGAAATGATCCATAAATCTGTGACTGGCAAAAGTATGTGAACCACTAGAAGCAGTTAATTTGAAAGCGAAATTAGTCACATGTTTTCATTCAATGGGATGACAATCAGGTGTGAGTGGACACCCTGTGTAGTATTTAAAAACCAGGGATCTATCAGCATCTCCACCAATCCATAGTCAGCCAGATTTGGTACAAATGGATCAAATTAAGACCTTTGTTAGAATCGGTCCACCAACAAAGATCACTCCAAGACCAAGGCTTATGTGAGGTCACAAAGTATCCCAGGGTAACGTCTAGGCAACTAAAGGCCTCTTTCACATGGTGGTGAGTTATCATGGTTTGCTCCTGTTTTGATGCATCTGGGCCAGAATGTTTTGCCATCATTGCCTGAAAAATTGGTTCTGAATTACAACAGTAAATTCAAAAGGAAAATATCAAGGCATCTGTCCATGAACTGAATCTAAGAGTATGTGAGTCATACAGCAAGACAATGCAAGTCTGTCTAACAAAAATGGTTAAAGAATGTTTTCAAATGGCCAAGCCAAAGTCCTGACCTTAGTTCAATAGAAATGTTTTGGAAGGACCTGAAGTGAGCTGTTCATGTGTGGAAACCCACCAATATTATAGAGATGAAGCTGTTCTGTACAGAGAAATGGGCTAAAATCCCCTCATGCCAACTTGTATCACTGATAAACAGTTAAAGATTTAATTACTAAAACTGAAAACAAAGGTCTTTTGCCACTCACAGATATAATATTGGATCAATTTCCTGAATGAATAAATGATGAAGTAGTCTTACTGGTTTAATTGTGTTCTCTTTGTCTCTTTTTAGGACTTGTGTGAAAGTTTGATGATGTTTTAGGTCATATTAATGCAGATATGTAGAAAAATCTAAAGGGCACACAAACTTTCACATACCACCACACCCGCACACACACACACACACACACACACACACACACGTGTTGCAGAGCAATACATGGAATGGAACTGGACTAAAAAATGTACATTATGTCATTTACTTAAGTAAAAATACAACAAATTAGTCACCTTGTGTATTTAGGTGGCAGTAACTTCAGGCTCCTGCTTTTGGAGTTACATGAGGATGGTCTTGCTATAAATACCTGCCGGGTGTGCGACGGGATTCATACATTGAGACAAGGTGGGACATTGCTGTGAATGTCTCTAGGAAGTAGCTGAATTTGCAGGTGTATTGAAGCATACAGTCATACGGGTCTACTGGCAGTGGCCAAAATCCCAAGTCTACAGGAAATACTCATCAGAATTATGGCTGAATGACAATCTACTAGGTACGTTTCAGTTACAAATGACACATTTTTAGTCCAGTGAGTATGTAACTATTTTATTAGATTTTTTTGTTGATGTTCTGAGTATTAAGTACCATAATATAAGACACAGTTAGTTAACTACATCCTTTATAGCTAAATATATTGTATATGGTTAGATTTTATATTAAAGCATCTTAGAATTTTTGATACATAGTGCAGTAATAATCAGGACCTAGAGATTCTTCATCGGCTCAGATATCACAATAATCCATTAAACACTCCGCAGTGTTACAAAAAAAGTTGCTGTAGAGGTAAAATTTCCCCAGGGTACTATGTAAATGTATACTTAAAGGTACGGCTGTGTTCCTTAAAGTCCAATTATGTACCTTAAATCAGTTTGAAGAGTACAAAACATTTTCTAGGTCAGTGGTATTAGAACTTTTTTTGGCAGAGCTTCAATAAGATTGGAGAGGTAGAAAGTCCGGGATTAGTCCATATTATCAGATCTGTGTAGCACTCACCTGGACTTGGGGCGTCTCTAAACCTTCTTCTGAGGGCATCGCACAAACCAAGCAGGATATGAACCAGGGTGGTTCATCACTGGGAACCAGCTCAGTACCACTGAGCCACTGTGGTTCGGATCCCGGATGCAAGTTGAGGCTTCATTTTCAAAGTTGTGTTCGGTTTCCTGGTGCCATTAAGTTCAGGTGTTGGGTTTCCTGGCACAGAATTCCTGATGTACAGTTTCTTGATGCCATCATGTCCAGGTGTATGGTCTCAGGATGCATTATGTTTGTGAGTTTCCCAAGGTTGCCAGGTCTTAGCACTCCTTGGAGTGAAGGCTGGAGTCTGAGTCTTGCATAGAACAGACCATGGGTGCCACCACATTACAATATAATTCATTAAGTATTAGGTCAATAAATTTGGCTCAACTCAATACTTTGTAACATAACCTTTGTTGGCAATGACAGAGGTTAAACGTTTCCTGTAAGTCTTCACCAGGTTTGCACACTGTAGCTGGTATTTTGGACCATTCCTCCATGCAGATCTCCTCTAGAGCAGTGATGTTTTGGTTCAACACGGACTTTCAACGGGACATGCCTGGCACTGCAGGATCTGAGTCCCTCTTGGCGTAGCGGGTTACTGATGGTAGCCTTTGTTACTTTGGTCCCAGCTCTCTGCAGGTCATTCATCAGGTCCCTCCGTGTAGTTCTGGGATTTTTGCTCACCGTTCTCATGATCATTTTGACTCCACTGGGTGAGATCTTGCGTGGAGCCCCAGATCGAGGGAGATTATCAATGGTCTTTTATGTCTTACAATTGCTCCCACAGTTGATTTATTCACACCAACCTGTTTGCCTATTGTAGATTCACTCTTCCCAGCCTGCTGCAGGTCTACAATTCTCTTCCTGGTCTCCTTCGACAGCTCTTTGGTCTTGGCTATGGTTGAGTTTGGAGTCTGACTGTTTGAGGCTGTGGACAGGTTTCTATTATACAGATAATGAGGTCAAAACAGGGTGACCATTAATACAGGTAAACGAGTGGAGCGCAGAAGAGCTCTTCTTAAAGAAGATGTTACAGGTCTTGTGAGAGCCAGAAAAATCTTGCTTGTTTTGTGGGTGACCAATACTTATTTTTCCACCATGATTTACAAATTAAATTCTTTAAAAAAATCCTACAATGTGATTTCCTGGATTTTCTTTTCTCATTTTGCCTCTCATAGTTGAAGTGTACCTATGATGAAAATTACAGACCTCTCTCATCTTTCTAAGTAGGAGAACTTGCACAATCAGTGGCTGACTACATACTTTTTTGCCCCACTGTATTTAGTGTTAGACAACCAGGATTTCAAGCCATTGATTTGTTGATGCAAATGTGGATAAGCTAATTGAAGCATTGGTTTCTTAACATTTAAATCATGTGCTTGTATGTTATCCCACTGTGCCAATTGGGTGCCTCTGTGTTGTAATGCATCTGAACAGCTGACTTTTGTAGTTAATTCTTCAAACAGTGCCACAGTTATCACAACCTTCTTAATTGCATTATCCTGATTAATGATGGGGGTGGACATGGTCAGCCAATCCAGAGAGCTGGTTTCCCATGTCTGTCTGTATGGAATTTTTATGTTCTTCCTGTGTCAGCGAGGTTTTTCTCCGAGTACTCCGGTTTTCTCAGGTCAGGTTTGCATTAGGTCTGCCATTTGTATGGTGCCCTGCCTAAGGTTGGTTTCCTCTTTGCGTCCTGTGGTGCCAGTTAGGATACACCCCTAAGTGGAAAGTAAGTAAAAGTGAGTGTGTGATTAACGTTAAAGCTATTCAGTAGCTAATGTTTTACTCTAAATATTTTTATGGTCCTTTTCCATCACAGGTTTACTGTATATCTGTATAGTTATACAACTGGTATTGCCTGGTCTTTGTGCGAGCCATGTAATTATTTTTGCTTGTAGAAAAAAAATCCATGTCTAAACAACACACAGTTAAGATAATGAGAAACAGGACAGACTCTGAGATGCTCATTTTGCTTACTTCATGTGGTATCTCTCTGTATTTGATATTGGTATCTGTTATTTTTTTTTACAAAGGTGATAAAAAGACAGCATTGGCATTATTGCATCCCTACCCTTTTCCCAAAACTGTCATAAACATGTTTTGTTAATAGCCCATACACAGTACATGGTCCGCACATAACCTTGTCTATTCTACACACAGAATTGTCTCTTCCCCCATAATTCCCATTTGGCCCCACATTCCTACAGTTTGAATACCACTGTTCTTTAGCCCAGGCTACTAAAACAAACCACCCAAGTAAGCACACAGAAATGTGCAGTTTAGTACCTTATCTTCTTGTAACTTATCCATTAGGGGAGTTCCGTTAGACTTACTTTATAGTTCTGCAGGAAATGGCCTTCCTCACTATTAATCTGCTAATGAGAAGCCATATCCAGCGTGCATTTTATAGTGAGAAGTCGTTGACTGAAAAGCTGTGAGAAGAATCTGCTAATCGGGAGCTGGAAGGTACAAATGCTTGTCATACCCTTATTGTGTATTTTGTTCCTTTATGTTGAGAAACATTATTGTAGACGACCATTCAGTTACATAGCAAAACCCAGCATTTATACCATATTTCTATAAATGCCAGTTGTATCGAATGGGCAGATTTTGCAGAAAAGATCTTAATCATGCCACTCAAAAACGAGTTTTTGAGGCAGTTGTTGGCTGCCACAATGGCTGAGCACACAATTAAATTTTAAATTAAAGAGCTCTAATATTTTCTGTCCAAATTCATGTTTGGGATGATAACACATACATTACAGATGCAGCAGGCACAGAGCAGGTTTGAAAAATGGATGAATAGTCCTTTGAAGATCTCTGTTACACCAGGGAGGGTATATTTGCATTGCATAAGCCTATAAATGTTCCTTTTCCTCTGATGGAAAAACCGGAACACGTGCAACAGGTGGAGCGCAAAACCATGAAGGACATTTTAACTGCTTTACAGCTGTAGATATAATGGTTACATAGACATATTAGTAAACCGATTCCAGTTTTTTGCTTCCAATACCGATTCCAGTACCTGAACTCTGGGTATCGGCCAATACTTTTTAAAAGATTTTTATTCATTCTTTATACCTGACTGAGTTGAGGTGGCCAAAATGCTACTTTAGCTACAAAAGCAAAAGGGTAATAAACCTTGCTTTTGTAACTAAAGTAGCATTTTGGCCGCCTCGACTCAGTCAAAGGGGTGATAAAAATGGGAACTTCAAAGAATTGGAAATTTAATCAGAATGAAATACAGGGGTACCTCAGTTTTTGACCACCTTGGAACTCGTCGAATTCTGTTGTCTCGGTTCTCGCCAGTTGCTCGGTACACGGCGCACTTGCTTAAACATGCATGAGTAGAGACTTGTGACTCATTTCAGTCGAAACTCATGATTCATGATTCACAAATCACTATTCAGTACACAGTGATTCACTGGTTCATATTCACAATAGCTCTTGTTACCTGAAGATCCATATTTCGCTAATTTTTTATCGTGTTTTTGTTTATTTCAACATCTGCAGTACTGTATTGGTAGTGCAAATAAGTCTCCATGGGCCCTAAAATGTTTAGTTGGGAAGCAACCAAAAGGAAATTAAAAGGAAATCAGGAACTGTATTGAGATTTTTCAATACTTTATTATAAAATAAGCTTTGTATTAATGACATTGACTGTAGGTCAATGTAAGTGTTTTAATACAACTCCATTATTGCATATAATGCCTTATATGCAACATACTGTTGATTTTCTGAGGGTCTGGAACAGAGTCATTCAATTTATATTATTCCTTATGGGAAGAATTTGCTCGGCACTCGTCATTTTTGGTTCTCGACAATACTTCTGGAACTAATTAACGACAAAAACCAAGGTAACACTGTATTACCAAAAACATCAATATTTTCATGCTACTGGATATTTCAACAGCAAAATAAATAATATTATATTTACTATAACTGTGGGAAAGTTATCAAGGTATGGACTGTAGAGAAACACAGAACAAGGGGTGTTTGCTGAGCAAAAATCTTTATTCTTGCAAAGCAATATGCTCAGCAACTTGGTGTGCATTCAACTATATAGGTGTGTAACCATAACTTCCTTAAAATATACACTTACACTGTTAAGCATAAAGTAGTACATAAGGCTTTTATGGATACAATAATCCTATTAAACACTATTATTGCTGACTACAAACAAGTTCATGGTTGATTTAGACCACTTTATTAAGATAATGTTATAATCTTAAAACTGCAATGAAGCCCAGTGTGCAATAGCCATTAATAATATGGTAATACTGCAACACTTCTTACAACACTCTCCGACTCATGCTCTCAGCAGTAATACAATGTTAGTCAAGTTTACGCAACGGAATACAAAGTACCTTAAACCATAAACATTTAATTAAACTAACTGGTCTGGGATTCAGTCCTCTATGGCCTGTTTTGCAGTTTTGCATCATTGCCTTAGATGAAGTGCAGAGATGGGCGTTTATTGTCAAAGAGGTTTGGTGCTCTCTTTGATGCTTCTTCTAGCCTCTGATATGTCATCACTCAGGTTGGTTGTTGGAGAAGCAGGTCGCTGATGTCTCATGTGATCCCTCT
>JAJAGP010004787.1:0-43248 GCA_025084515.1 Ancistrus triradiatus
CACCAGCTTGGAGGAATTTTAGCCCATTCCTCCATACAGAACAGCTTCAGCTCTCGGATGTTGGTGGGTTTCCTCACATTAACTGCTCACTTCAGGTCCTTCCACAACATTTCCATTGGATTAAGGTCAGGACTTGGACATGGCCATTCCAAAACATGAACTTTATTCTTCTTTAACCATTCTTTGGTAGAACGACTTGTGTGCTTAGGGTCGTTGTTTTGCTGCATGACCCACCTTCTCTTGAGATTCAGTTCATGGACAGATGTCCTGACATTTTCCTTTAGAATTCTCTGATAGAATTCAGAATTCATTGTTCCATCAATGATGGCAAGCCTTCCTGCCCAGATGCAGCAAAACAGGCCCAAACCATGATACTACCACCACCATGTTTCACAGATGGGAGAAGGTTCTTATGCTGGAATGCAGTGTTTTCCTTTCACCAAACATAACACTTTTCTTCTAAACCAAAACCTATTTTGATCTCATCCGTCCACAAAACATTCTTCCAATAACCTTCTGGCTTGTCCACGTGATCTTTAGCAAACTGCAGACAAGCAGCAATGTTCTTTTTCTAGAGCAGTGGCTTTCTCCTTGCAACCCTGCCATGCACACCATTGTTCTTCAGTGTTCTTCTGATGGTGGACTCATGAACATTAGCATTAGAAAATGTGAGAGAGGCCTTCAGTTGCTTAGAAGTTACCCTGGGGTTCTTTGTGACCTCGCCAATTATTACACTCCTGGGGAGGGTAGCAATGGTCTTGAATTTCTTCCATTTGTACACAATCTGTCCGACTGTGGATTGGTGGAGTCCAAACTCTTTAGAGAGGGTTTTGTAACCTTTCACAGCCTGATGAGCATCAACAACTCTTTCTCTGAGCTCCTCAGAAATCTCCTTTGTTCGTACCATGATACACTTCCACAAACATGTGTTGTGAAGAGCAGACTTTGATAGATCCCTGTTCTTTAAACAGGGTGCCCACTCACACCTGATTGTCATCCCATTGATTGAAAACACCTGACTCTAATTTCACCTTCAAATGAACTGCTAATCCTAGAGGTTCACATACTTTTGCCACTCACTAATATGTAATATTGCTTTTTTTTCCTCAATAAATAAATGACCAAGTATAATATTTTTGTCTCATTTGTTTAACTGGGTTCTCTTTATCTACTTTTAGGACTTGTGTAAAAATCTGATGAGGGTTCACAAACTTTCAAGCACCACTGTAAATATTAAACAGGGGGAGAAGTTACTATTCACATCCTTCAAAATTCTTAAACATATTATCCTGAAAACCTGCTGTCATTTGTTTGCTTAAATACTTTTTATAACATATTTGTTGCCCAACATTCTGACTACACTACACAATGAAGAAAATCACCCTAAAATCTTCTATCCTATAAACATCTTGCATATGTAACCTATTGATGTGATTCCCCATCAAATTTTAAGTTGACTAATATATTACCCACAAAGAAAGCTGTTTTGGTCAGTCCAAGCAGGCCTGGGCCTGCAGTAAGTGTAGGTGCTATGCAAATTTTGTCTTAGGCTTGCCTGAGCATGCTGCTCACTTTTACTGTTGCTGTTTGGGTGCATGCTGATGTACTTGTATTTCAGGCGATAGCATGGCAAGCATACTTAACAAAAGGCACCACAACACAACTTATTAAGAAAGCCTATAAGCTCTACTTCAGATGTTAAATTGGTGACCAAGAAAACCCTGGGCATATTTGTTGTGAAACATGTGCAGCTAACCTGAGAGCTTGGCTTAGATGTACTCAGAAATCAATTACTTTTGAAGTCGATGACATGGCGAGAACAAATGTATCACATGATGGACTGTTACTACTGTCTTACCAATGAGTCTGGTTTCTCTTCTAAAAATAAGTAATCTGTTGAAGACTCTAATCTGAATTCAGTCATGAGACCAGTGCCACATGATGACAGTTTGACAGTACCAAAGCCACCAAAGACATGGAGCCTATAAGAGACAGATGAAGATAACACAACCTACAAACAAGATGTGAACCCTTTATCCTACGTTGTCCTCATCTGATAACACAGCCACAATTAAATGACCTGGTCAGACATACAGTGGTGCTTGAAAGTTTGTGAAACCTTTAAAATTTTCTATATTTCTGCATAAATATGACCTAAAACATCAGATTTTCACACAAGTCCTAAAAGTAGATAAAGAGCACCCAGGTAAACAAATGAGACAAAATATTATACTTGGTCATTTATTTATTGAGGAAAATGATCCAATATTACATATTATTGAGTGGCAAAAGTATGTGAACTTCTAGGATTAGCAGTAGAGTCAGGTGTTTCAATTAATGGGATGACAATCAGGTGTGAGTGGGCACCCTGTTTTATTTAAAGAACAGGGATCTATCAAAGTCCTGACCAAGTATAATATGTTTGTCTCATTTGTTTAACTGGGTTCTCTTTATCTACTTTTAGGACTTGTGTGAAAATCTGATGATGTTTTAGGTCATATTTATGCAGAAATATAGAAAATTCTAAAGGGTTCACAAACTTTCAAGCACCATTACCAGTTATAACCGTAACCTCAACCACAACCACAACCTCAACCAGACCATCTAAATCCATCTACCACAAAGTAAAACTTATCATGAAGGGGTAGGTAAGGTAGAGAGGCAAATCTGCCCAGTAAACAACATAATAGGCACAAAAGGGTCAATCGCAGAGTCCCCTGCTTACATCACTGAAAGCACTGAGGGCTTTCAAAAACTAGTATTGAAACTAAATAAAATTTAAACAAAAAAAATTTGGACATCTCATCAGACTCTGTGAGCTGCAAATGGACAAGACAGACAGATGTATGGACAAGTCAGTCTACACGTTAGATAGATAATAAGAGTAAATGTGTGCTGTAAATTCTTAGCCACAGACCTAAAAGAATGGTTAATAGAGATTTTGGAGGAACCTCAAGGGCGATAAATTAACCAAACGTCCCCACAAGGACAGGAAAATCTGATATTTTTTACCTTGTGGAGACATTTTGTTGGAACCCATAGGGAAAACTGATTTTTAACATCAACTGGAGCGTTCTTTGAAAAAACAAGAGAGTCAAAAGATGTCCATTATGCTATGAGGTTAAGGTTAGGATTAGGTGTAGCATTAATTAGCCACAATAACCATGATGTCTGTGTAAAGTCCACAGCAGGATATTGAGACAAAACGTAAGTGTATGTGTTTGGTCTCAACCTGCAGGTTAAGGAGCGACTGCGGGAGCCTCGCTTGGAGCTACTGAACTTCCAGACTGGGAGTTACGAGGTGCAGGTGCGCTGCCGCTCAAAAAACAACCACCTGTGGAGCAAGTGGAGCTCACCACTGACCATTGTTATTCCTCCCAGACGACTGCCTGGTACACACACACACACACACACACACACACATCTGCCATGACATACCTGAATTATGCCCCATAGCCACTCATAATTGCAAATTCCAATTCAATCATTATATACTGGCAGACAGATAAAATATAAGACCACAACACAAAATTCAGTATGTTCAGGCAAATAGGTTTCTGATTTCTAATTCCACAGTGTTCCCTCTTGTTCAACTCTCTAATTCAGCAGTGTCCAAGTGAAAACAAGGCAGATTTCCAATTTCAAGGAAAATACAACAGAAGGTCTTAAAATTGTTACAGAACAGTGGAAGATGATTTATGTGAAAGTGGTTATCTGCTTTATAACACTATTCTGCGACTTATCCTGAATCAGTCAGGGCAATGTACACGTTTTCCAAGCAATTCTGACTTAAATATATTCCCCATCGGTTCTTATACATATACAGTGAACCTTGTCATTTGAACAGCCACTGCTTTGGCCATGGTGGTATATTTGTATAGTATTACTGTAGATCCCAATGGAGGAAATGCTCATTTTAGCCACAGGACTTTGTATAACTAGATGTAAACTTTTCTTTCATATCCCTCCTTGTCCTCCGAAGTAGGAGTAAAACTATATTGTTTGTCAAGGCTGTGCTATGGATGACTGTTTAAGTCACCAATCTTCTCACCTGGTTTGCAGAGATAGGTGAACTGAAAATGTCTAGTTTGACTGCGGCTTAACAGGTGTAAGGTGCGAGCCGCTTCTGCCTTTGTGGGCACCTGGCCAGTCGACGATGCTGTTGTTGCAGCATCAGTGAAATAATCCCTGTATATCCTTTCCTCCCTCATACATCATTGTGTCTGTGCAGCCATGCTAGGCGATTTCTTCTAATTTAAGTCATTTGCGAAGTAGTAACCACTAGTCAGGGAACACAGAAACATGCTTGCTTGCAATTTACTATTAGATTACACGATGACAGAGAGTAGTCTGTCCTATACCCAGATGAGTGAAGCAACAGATCCCCATTGCTCAGTACCCATTTTAAAATAGTGGCATTTCAGTACCATTGAATGAGGTTGGTTTTTTCCAAAGATCTTCCCGTTTTTGAGATGGATTTAACCTTTGGTAAACACGCCTGTCTGTTGCCTGTGGACTTTGGATCACTTAGAGTGCATGGTCATTTGAAATGCAAATAAATCATGTACTGCAGCACTTGCGTCCTTCTAATTCTGCTAGCACTTCTGCTTTTCATTGTGGTCCTGTGTGGTGCTCTGTTTCTCCCACTCATCATCTGTCTTATGATATTATCTCAGTCTGTGCGCATTCATTCTCTGTCTAAATCATTTTAACCCCACTTTTTCTGCTCACGATCACAGGGGCTTTGGTGCCTATCCTCAGGAAATACATGGCACAGACATAAACTTGCCCTTGATGTGACACTAGTCAATCACGTGGCTGGGGATGGGTCGCTATTGTAATGCCAGGGCATGATCCCCGGTCCCTGTCTCCCCTATCTCACACACAGCCAGTCATTTTTGCATGAGGAAAAGGCCCTGCTGGGACTCGAGCCCGGCGTACATACGGTGGCAGGCTGGAGTATTTGACCAGTGCACCACCCGAGCACCCTAAGTCAGTAATGGTACATGTATCACATGACAGTGATACATTTAGAAATTTTATATTAATGATGTAACACAGCATTATCGATCAGCTGCACTGCTACAGCTCCTGTGATGTGCTGAATCTATTAAATGTGCTGATGTAATATAGTTTACACTGTTCCTACACCATGACTTCATCATTACAATATATAACTGTCACATTGTGGCACAGTATATAATGAATCATTTGTCTTACTCTATCTATAGACCTGTTTCTTGTGCATAATGCATTAGTCAGGAGCATATGTACAGTATGTGATGATTATTTCACTGATTAGCCATAATAATAAACTGGATTGGTATGTTACTTAACAGATATCTGTGCTAGTCATAAATGTCTTACATAAACATGTGCAAGTTGTCATGCAAATCTACCGACATGAACAGCTTTGTAGTTGCTTAGGCTTTAAAGAGTCAGCAGATGAATGGCTGAGTGTCTTTGTCGGTTGAAGCCCAGTACTTAGTTATAATTGCTCACTTAAACTAAATCCGTCATACCTCGATAGACCTAAAGAAGCAATTTTGAAATTGAAAGGGTTCACACATATGTGTCAGGGTATCCATAGTAACAATACTCTCTCTCTCTTTCTCTCTCTCTCCCCCTTCTGTTTCTCAGATCATGTGTGGTATGCTGTAATATTAGTGAGCAGCGTCGGTGTCACAGCCTTACTCATCATTGGTTTTGGGGTCATACCACAAAGCAAGAGGTGAGGGCCAACCATTTCTCTGACCTCACACACATACATCTATCTATCTAATTATTGGGTGGCACAGCAGCACAAGCAGTTAGTGCCAGTTCGATGCCGACCTCTGACACTGCCTGTGTGTTTTTGCATGTCCTTCCCATGTCCATGTAGGTTTACTCCTGTTACTCATTGTTTCCTCCCACATTTCAAAGCCATGTCTGACTAATATCAGTGTCAACTTGGTCCGGTTATGAATAACCATTGTGACATGAATTAAAAAATTATAATTATAATTCTAAATCATATCTGAAACCACAAATTAGAAAAAGTTGGGATAGTATAGAAAATGCAAATAAAATTCACATCAGAGACTGCATTCACAGCCTGGTCAAAAAAGTATTCCTAGTATTTCTTCAAACCACCTTTAAATTTATGGAATGCATTAGCAGTGGCATCGCAATGTCGTACCATTTAGTTTTGTCCAGAGTTGCATTCATTTCAGGCTGAGATGTTATATTTGCAACAGGAGAATCGAACCACGCTGTAAAGTCTTCTCCAGGACATCTCAAAGACTTCCACCGGGTGTCAGGGTCAGGCCTCTGTGGTGAAAAGTTCAAGTGAGAAAATGATTCCTCACTCTCCCACAACCACTCTTTTACAATTTGAACCCAGTGACCTTGACATTGTCGTAATGGAATATGCCTGTGCCATAAGGAATGAAAAAAAATCCATTGATGGTATACAGTCGTATGAAAAAGTTTGGGCACCCCTGATAATTTTCATGATTTTAGTTTATAAATCATTGGTTGTTCAGATCAGCAACTTGAGTTAAATATATCATATAGCAGATGAACACAGTGATATTTGAGAAGTGAAATGAAGTTTATAGGATTTACAGAAAGTGTGCAGTAATTATTCAAACAAAATTAGGCAGCTGCAATAAATTTGGGCACCCCCAACAGAAAAATATGACATCATATTTTATAGCAGAATCCTCCTTTTAGAATAAACAGCCCACTAAAACGCTTCCTAACAGCTTTCCAGTCTGGATCTGGTTGCGGTGCTTTGGACCATTCTTCTTTAGAAACATCTCCAAGTTCCAGTCAGGTTTTATTGGTTGCCGAGCATGGACAGCCTCAATTTCAGTATATTCATGTCTGGAGACTGAGATGGTCCATTCCCAACGTTGTAAACTGGTTCCGTCTGCCTGAATGCCTTAAGTAGATTTTGAAAAGGGTTTTGGGTCGTGGCCTACGGTGCACTTTGTCACGGATTCTTGTAACATTTTCTCAAGACTCTGGAGAATTAACTGGAATCCATGCGACCTCAACGTTAACATATTTCCTTTCTCCCGGAAAGTGTACCCTTGGGGTGATGGCGACCGGCAGAGGCGGCGGGGGGAAGAGGAGATAATAAGGAGAAAGAGGAGGGGAAAAGTGAAGAAGGCGGGAAGGAAGGGGAACGGCTGGGGTGAGAATGAAGGGAAAGGCAGCCGGAGGAGGGAAGAGATAAAAGGGGGAAACGGCTAGAAATGATTACGGCGTGCACCAAAAGAAAAAGAACGAAGCGGGAGACGGGTCAAAGCAGAAAAATAAGAGCGTGGTGCTAGAGCAGGCAGTAAGCGGGGTAGCAATAGTACTGAGAACAGGGAAATCTGTCTGAGGAGAAGGGCGACGACAGACGAAGCGCGAAAAGAGAAAAAAGTACCGGAAAAAAGGAGGAAACCCAAGAGGAGGGATGTGGAGATGAGGCGACGACCGGAGAAGTACGAGAAATGGGGAGGGGGAATCTCAAGACTCTGGAGATATTAACTGGAATCCAATGCGACCCTCACGTTAAAACAAGATTCCTAGTACCTGCACTGGCCACACAGTCCCACAGCAATGATGTTAACCGCCACCAATTTTATTTTTACTGTGGTAGCAAGTGGTTTGGGCTTGGGATGCTGTGTTCTTTTTCCGCTCCTTGTTTTTATGTCCCAAATAACTCAATTTAAGTTTCATCAGTACACAGCACTTTGATTCCCAAAATGAAGTCTGGATTGTCCAAATGGTGCTGTAGCAACACACCTCAAGTGACTCTGTTTGTGGTGTGTCTGCAGAAAAGGCTTCTTCTGCATTACTCTCCCATACAGCCTCTCCTTGTGGGCAAAGTGCGCTGTATAGTTGAACGATGAACAGTGACACCATCTGCAGCAAGATGAGGTTGTAGGTTCTTTGGAGGTGGTCTGTGGACTTGACTATGACTGTTCTCCACCATCCTTCGCCTCTGCCTATCTGAGATTTTTTCTTGGTCTGTGCCACTTATCGGGACTTCCTCTTAACTAGAACTGTGACCTGTGGTCTTCCATTGCCTCACTATGTTTCCTCACAGTGGAAACTGACATCCTGAAATCTCTGAGAGAGCTTTTCTTTTCCCTTTCCCTGAACCATGATGTTGAACAACCTTTGTTTTTTCAGGCCATTTGAGAGTTGTTTTGAGGCTCCCATGGTGCCACTCTTCAGAGAAGATGCAAAGAGGAGAAAAACTTCCAATTGGCCACCTTAACCCTTTCTCATATTAAATGGATTCACTTGTGTATGTAGATCAAGGGTCCAGTGAGCTTACAAAACAATTTGTTTTTTCCAATAATTAGTGCTAAAGGTATTCAAATGACAAGGGTGCCCAAATTTATGCACCTGCCTAATTTTGTTTGAATAATTACCTGCACACTTTCTGTAAAACCTGATAACTTAATTTCACTTCTCAATATATCGCTGGTGTGTCATCTGCTATATGAATATATTTACCTGAAATTGCTGGACTGGACAACCAATGATTTATAAAGAAAAATCATGAAAATTATCAGGGGTGCCCAAAACTTTTTCATACAACTGTAACTGGGCCATCAGGTTACATGCAGGTATAAACTGAAGCAAACCTTGGATCCAAACACTGTGGACACTATGTACGTGGGGTGCATCTGCTCTTTGTGCCCTTTTCCTTTCTTACCCTGACAACACCCATAGCTCTGGAATGGTAAATCTGGACTCACACAACATTTTCTCTAGGAACAACAATGCTTTCTAGACAAGTGAAGCATTTTTTCTGATTAGCCTCCCTAACAAGTAGTTTTTCTTCTGCATATGGAATTGCTCTTTCATTATTACACATAGCTGTGAGTTTCTACTGTCAGTTTTTTATGGTTTGGATTTCACCAAGACTTTGTAAATTATATCCAATCATGGTTATATTCAGGATTTGTTCCAACCAGGTTTTAATTTGGACATTTCTGTCACTCATTTTAAACAACCACCTTGTCTTTTCGGTGTGGTTGTGTTTAGAAATGAGAAGCTACTCACTGCATCAGGTACTTTAGAGAAAATTGTTGCCGCCGAAACATATTAATCACACTGTAGTAATTATCTAATCAAAGGCTTCTTTGTGTATTTGCTTATTTGAATTCAAATTATGCCTTTTTTTCTCCTGTCCAGACAGTGTATGATTCATTTATCGTATGTAGTCAATTTTTCCAGTCAATCAAAGTACAACAGTAGCCCTTCAGAAATCCATTTCTTTTTTTTTTTTCTGTAAATGGAAATGGACTAAAAAAGCTACAAAATACCAACGTGCTACAGATGGCCCTTAATTAAACACAGGTCAATCAGGGTCTAATTTTAGTAACAATCAAGCGCAAAGTGCAAAGAGAGCTTTGGTTTTGTCATGGTCAATGGATTATGTACCCTACTAGTTTGATTACTTGCATTCAGGAACAGCTACATTGTCTGGATTATATATCTATAGATATTAATTTACATGTATAGAATAACAAACACTCCTTTTAAGGTATAGTCAGACCAGCATGTCAGAAAGATTCCACTTCCTAATGCAGCTCTATCTCCTGTTTAGGATTAAAGCAATTCTCCTGCCTCCCATTCCCAAACCATGTATCAGAGGAATCGATCCCATGCTTCTCAAGGTACTGACGTCCAGCAAAACCACACAATCCTAAGCACATTATTAGCGTCATGCTTTTTTATGTCATTCTTTAAGGTGCCTGTTATATTGTTTTAAAGAATTTCTAGAACTGAACCCAGGTGAAGAAATTTTGCTCAGTTTTGTCCCTTATTTTAAGAAGCAACATTCAAAGCATACTTCATTTCAACAGAGTGGAGTGAGGTCAGTTAAAGATAAAGGAAAGGCTTGGCAGCTGGGGCATCCCAGGTCAGTCACAAAAAATGACAGTCTACACTTTTAGGAAAAGTAAGCTAGATATGAAAAGAAGTCATCCTACAAAGGACAAACTGCAGCACAGTTTAGACTGCTACCTTTAAGTCTGCTAACTAGTCCCACAGTATTCGAGATATTGATACCAAACCAACCAGTTTGACAGGGAATTTTGTGCTTTTATACTGCTTTTTGATTTGTCGCTACATGTCTCTATACCAGCCACTTAAAGCCAGAAGTTTGTATGGATGGTATTGAGCAAGTGATGAGCAGTGCCTGGTTTCCTCAAGACACTTAGAATTGAAATCAAAAAGGTCAGGCAGCACTCAGTGAGGCTTCTGCTGCAGTGATGCTTGACCTTGTGGAAGTTTATTCCATCTGCACACATGATCTTTGGAGCTCAGCCAGCATGACAGTTGGGTTTTTGGTCACCATTATTACCAACTACAACTGCTTCAGTGCTGGGAGGTTGGTGGGTTTCCTCAAATTAACTACTTCTAAAACACTATTGGATTAAGGTCAGGACATTGGCTTGGCCATTCTAAAACATTAACTATAGTCTTCTTTAACCATTCTTTGGTAGAATGACTTGTGCGTTTATGGTGCCTGTCTTGCTGCATGAGCCACTCTGTGTTCAGATCCAGTACATGTCCACTCCTGATGCTTTCCTTTAGAATTTGCTGGTATACAGTGGGGCAAAAAAGTATTTAGTCAGCCACTGATTGTGCAAGTGCTCCTACTTAGAAAGATGAGATTCCAGGAAATCACATTGTAGGATTTTTAAATAATATAATTGTAAATCACGGTGGAAAATAAGTATTTGATCAACCACAAACAAGCAAGATTTCTGGCTCTCACAGACCTGTAACTTCTTCTTTAAGCTCTTCTGTCCTCCACTCCTGTATTAATGGCACCGGTTTGACCTCGTTATCTGGTATAAAAGACACCTGTCCCCACAGCCTCAAAACATCATACTACAAACTCAAGACCAAGGAGTTGTGGAAGGACCACCATGAACAAAATTTGTAGACTGCAACCAGGCTGGGAAAAGTGAATCTACAATAGGCAAGCAGGTTGGGGTGTTAATAAATCAACTGTGGGAGCAATTGTAAGAAACAGGAAGACATACAAGTCCACTGATAGTCCTCCCTCGTCTGGGGCTCCACGCAATATCTCATCCCGTGGGTCAAAATGGATCATGAGAACGGGTTGGCAAAAATCCTAGAACTACATAGGGACCTGATGAAATGACCTGCAGAGAGCTGGGACCAAAGTAACAAAAGGCTAAACCATCAGTAATCACACACTACGCCGAGAGGGACTCAGATCCCTGCAGTGCCAGGCGTGTCCTCCCTGCTTAAGCCAATACATGTGGTCCAGGGCCTTCTGAAGTTTGCCAGCGAGCATATGGATGATCGCCAGAAGAGGCTTGGGAGAATATCATTGGTCAGATGATGAAACCAAAATAGAACTTTTTGGTAAAAACTCAACTCACCGTGTTTGGAGGAAGAAGAAATGCTGAGTTGCAAATCCCAAGAACACCATACCTGCTGTGAAGCATGGGGTGGAAACATCATGCTTTGGGGGATGTTTTTCTGCAAAGGGGACAGGACTACTGATCCGTGTTAAGGGAAGAATGAATACTTTAAGCCATTATCATGAGACTTTAAGAAGCCAAACCCTCCTTTCGTCGTCCCAGTGAGAGCAATGAAGATGGAACGTGGGCTGGTTCTTCAGCATGACAATGATCCCAACACACCACTCCAGGCAACAAAGGAGTGGCTCCGTAAAAAGCATTTTCAAGGTCCTGGAGTAGCCTAGTCAGTCTCCAGACCTCAACCCCATAGAAATTTTGTGGAGGGAGTTAAAAGTCTGTGTTGCCCCGCCCCCAAAACATCACTGTTCTAGAGGAGATCTGCATGGGAATGGGCCAAAATCACCAAGCTACAGTGTGTGCAAACCTGGTGAAAGACCTACAAGAACGTTTGACCTCTGTCATTGCCAACAAGGTTTATGTTTACAAAGTATTGATTTGAAACTTTGTTTATTGACCAAAGACTATTTTTCCCATCCACCATATTTAACAATTAAATTCCTTTAAAAATCCTAAAAAAGTGTACCTATGATGAAATTACAGACCCCTCTCTCATCTTTCTAAGTAGGGAGACTTGCACAATCATTGGCTGACTAAATACTTTTTTGCCCCACTGTAAGTCAGAATTCATTGTTTTTCACACATTGTGACAGCCAGCCTTTCCTGGCCCGGGTGGTATAATTTATTATGATGTTTTTCCGTCTCCCCAGCCATAAGGCTCTCTCACTTAACAAAAAAAGTACTATTTTTGTACTCATCCATCCCCAGAAAGTATTTTTTTAATCAAGAGCCTTTTGGATAAGGGCCCATGTGAAAGTGGGAGTGGTGATGGGCCTTTCAAATCAACCCCCTGCTATGTATAGCTTTGTTGTTCAGTGTTCTCCTATGATGGAGGATGCATTAAATGAGAAAGTTCCTTTATTGCTTAGACGTTACCCTGGTCCCCTTGGGACTTTGCAGACTCATTATGACATACCTTGCTCTTGTAGTGATCTTTGTTGGTCGACCACCCCTAAGGACAGTAACAATGGTCTTGAATTTCCTCCATTTGTGTATGGCTGTGGATTGGTGGAATCCAAACACTTTAGAGATGGCTTTGGTAACCTTTACCCAGCCTGATATGCAACTCACAACAACTATTATTCATGAATTTGCCAAAGATACCACTTTTTGTGGGCCATGATACCCTTTCCACAAAATGTTTTCTGAAGACTTTGACACAATCAATGTTCTTGAAATACAGCAGGGCACCTGCTCCACCCAGAGAGTCCACCATTTGATTGAAAACATGTGGCTATAATTTCACATTCAAATTTACTCTGCTAGTCCTGTTGGTTTGCACACTTTTGCTACTCACAGATATTTGCTTTTTTTTTTTTCAGTCATGCATATGGCAACACAATGTTCAAAATGGCTGAGAAAAATTTTTCTTTAAGCTTTAACATCAAACAACACAATATCAAGGTCTTCTCTCTCTCTGTCTCTCTCTTTCCCACCAGATGGCAAATGGATGAATTAATCGTCACTTCTCCTCACTTTACTTACGGTTATAATTGCTCCTCAGTACCATGTGGAGTCATTGCTGAAAAGTCCAGTGTGAATGAGGGTCTCTCATCATCACCTCTTATCCCTACAAACATCCAATATCAAGGAGGAGAGCCACAAACCATCCGGAAATTCTGTCTCCCCTAAGCATAAGCAGGTTCATCATACCCCTGATAAGCCCTTCTCCCATACTGCCAAGGGCCTTCCTACTGTAGGAAGAGACTTGGGAGGTCATTCCAAGGAGCCAACCCTCATCAGCACGCCCAGAGGAGTGCCCAACACAGCCAGAGCTATTGTCATTCCCCAGGGATAGACTACACAATCATGAATTTTAAATAACCCCACCCCCTGTACCTGTCCACTTCTCCACCCACACATTTCCAGACTTTTACAAAACCTTTGTACATGGAGTAACAGCTAGTGAGGTGGTACATCTTGGTGCCCTGTGCATCGGAACCACCACCCAAGCTTCCCCATAATTTCGATATGAAGAGAAGCCAGAAGAAGATGGAAAAAAGAGCAGCCAGTTTGCAGCCCTCCTGGAGAGGCAGGAGGAGCTTCTGGTTAGTCCCAATGAGGCGAGCCAGGAAAAGAAGGAGCAGAGTGAATATGCAGTGCCTTTACAGATAGAAGCTAAGCCTTGTGCTTATACAATATATGCAAGTACATTCTGCTCAGGGCTGGAAAATTAACATGCATCAGAGCTTAAATACAACAGCATGCCATCATCACCCCACAGACTATTCGAAAAGCTGGGGTCAGCGCAAGTTTTTAATTAGGTTACTTCTGCTAATAGCTTGTCTGTTTCACCAAGGAGGTGCCAGCATCTCAAAACTTGCTGTAGCAGGCCTGTTGTGGCCTTTTTTTGTCTGGCTTTTGTCATTTAAATCTCTTGCTAGACTCCCATGCACATTATTACTGAGGACGCCTCAAGTTTTGTTATTTATCCTTTCTTTTTAGGAAGTTTTTGTGACATTATGATTTTAAAAAATTCAGGACCTGCTCATGCACCCATTGCTTTCAAGTTAATTTACAGAAAAGCACTTCACATAAAGTATATATCTATCTAACAGCTGTCCGTAGTACATATAAGAATATGTTGATATACGTACATATAAAATAATATACAGACATAGTATAATACAGTATAGTACAATATGCAGTCCTGTAATAAAGGACATTGTATTGCACACTTGCAATGGACAATCACTAACTATACACTTGGGTCATACCCTAAACTGCAAAATATTAAACTTAAATGGTCAGGACATCAGCAAGAATTAAGCAAATATAGTCAGTGTTGTACCACTCAATGGTAATGACTTCAAACAGTTGACGAGTAGTGGAAAAATGTTTGCTGTTAGTTTGTTTAATGTAGAATCAAATATTCTCTAATGGGTTCAAATCTGACTCTGACCAGGTCAAAATGTGAGCTTGATGGTTTTGTTCTCAAGCCACTTCTGGGTGGTCTTTACAGTGTGAAGAGGAGCATTGTCTTATTGAAAAATAATAATTCCTCTTTAGAAAACAACTTTTCAATTGTGGGAAGCAAGCTTTTCTGCAAAAAAGTCTTGTGCATTAAATCATTAATTGATTTTTCTCAGTGAAGCGGCTCACCAGTTGGAAAGGCCACATCATGACACCTCTACCTCCGTGCTTAATTCAACTCAAGTCAAGTCAGCTTTATTTCTATAGTGCTTTTTACAGTGGAGCATTGTCTCAAAGCAGCTTTACAATTTTAGATTATCTTATAATTTATAAGGCCAGACCCAAATTGAGCAAGTCTAGGGCGACAGTGGCAAGAAAAAACTCCCTAAACGCTCTAAGGAAGAAACCTTGGAAGGACCAAGACTCAAAAAGGGACTCATTTGGATGGCTTAGATGTTATATGTAAGAATTAACCAAGTTATCTAATTATAATATTATGAAGAGTATAATTAAAATAGAGAATATAAAAGCTATAGCGTATAAGCCAATAGAGAAGAAAAATATTGCATAGAATATAAATATCAAGTCAAGTCAGATTTATTTATATAGCGCTTTTTACAATGGAGCATTGTCTCAAAGCAACTTCACAAGTCCAGATTATCTAATAATAACTATGTCCAATCCCAAATTGAGCAAGCCCAGGGTGACAGTGGCAAGGAAAAACTCCCTAGTTCTAGGAAGAAACCTTGGGAGGACCAAGACTCAAAAAGGGACCCAACCTCCTTGGGCGGCGTAGTTGATAAGTCTAAGAGTGAAACTAAAGTCATGGAGTCAAAGTTCGAATAGAGTGTGAAGTATTCACATCGACATTAAGTGGCCCGGGTATGATGATAAATCTAAGAGCGAAACTAAAGTCATGGAGTCATGGTCGAATAAAATGTGAATTATGCACATCGACATTGGCCCGTGTATGATGGGGCTGGAGCTGATGACAGAAGTAGCTTGAGTGGAGCTCCATCAGATGAACATCATGTGTGGGGCTGGAACTGCCGGAACACAGCTCGGAGAGAAAACAGAAAATGTAATTAGTTATTGATTAAGAGCACAGTGTTTATTAACAATCACTGATGCCATGTCAATCACTGATGCCAAGTGTAGCATGAGACCCCGGCAGCATTAGCTATAGCAGCATAGCTAGAAAGCTAGAAAGAGGAGAACTGGTAGGAAACACAGCCAAGAGGGATCACATGAGACATGGCAACCCCCCCCCACACGAGCGGCAGAAGACAGCAACACCCCAACGTCTCTGATCACCATAAGACTCTGACTATGAACCCCCCAGCTCTGCCCTTATTCTAAGGCAAGGATGCATGAGTCAAGATCACGATGGACCGAAGCCCGTTCAGCCAGACCCGCCCCTCGACACTTCCCGGCTAGCGGACAAGGCAGGCAGGCCAGACATGACCCAGACCCAGACCCCAGCGACCCAAGCCATGCATCCTGGTCTAAAAATATATCGGCATTAAGTTCAGTACACAGAGTGACTGTATGATCTTGTGTCCTTGGTGGGAAAGTCTTGGTGGTATGGCATCCTCAATTGACCGGAGAAGGGAGAGGTCTCAGTACTGTGGTCTCAGTATGGTGGGGATGGAGCTGATGATGGAAGAACAGCTTGGGTGGAGCTGAAGCGGAGGAACATCATAGTGAATAGGCTTGAGCTGGTACCGGAACACAAGCTCGGAGAGAAAAGAGATGATGAGGTTGGCAATTGTTAAGAGCACAGAGTTTATTAACAGACCATGATTGAACCACTGACACTAAATGTAGCATGAGACTCCGCATACTATAGAAACATAGCTAGAAAGGGAAGAACCAAAAGGTAACAGCCAAAAGGGATCACATGAGATATCAGCAAGTGATTGCACTTGAGAGGCAAGAAGACAGCAACCCAACATTCCAGATCACCATAAGTCTCATTGACTATGAACAGTCAGCTCTGAAATTAGTCTAAAGCAATGATGCACAACCCAATATCAAAAGGAACAAAGCCCAGTCCAGCCAGACTGCACCCACCAGAGACGCTCAGCCAATGCCAAGGCATGATGAGGCATGCAGACCAGGCATGACCCCAGACTAGCCCCAGAACCCGAGCGTTTATCCAAAAGCATCTATAGAGCTTATATGTTACAAGAAGTATGTTGAAATCAATGTGGACTTGAACTGGTAACCAGTGTAGAGATGACAGAACAGAACTGATATGATCAAATTTTCTAATCCTAGTTAGCACTCGAGCCGCTGGACTAACTGAAGTTTATTTATAGATTTACTAGAGCATCCAGCAAGTAAAGCGTTACAGCAGTCTAAACTTGAGCTTATAAACACATGAACCAGTTTCTCAGGATCTACAAATGAGAGGATATTTCTAGGTTTTGCAATATTACTAAGTTGAAAGAAGGCAGTTTTAGTGATGTTGCTAAATGTGCACTTTAAAGGAGAGATCTGATTCAAATGTAACAAGCTTTTTACAGACAAGCTAGGCATTACTGAACAGCCATATAGATTTAGGATAGATGTAGCCAACCTGTCTCTCACAGCCTTGGGTCCAACTAATAAACCTCAGTTTTATCTAAGTTGAGTAAAAGAAAATTAAATGGCATCCACTCTTGCATTTCCTTTACACAATCCTCAATTTTGTTGATTGTAAGGCTGTCATTAGGTTTGGCTGATATGTACAGCTGTGTATCATCTGCATAGCAGTGGAAACTAATGCCATGTTTACGAATAACTGAGCCTAGTGGCAGCATGTATAGAGAGAATAAAAGCGGGCCAAGCACTGACCCCTGAGGCACGCCATACATCACTTTTAAGAGCTTAGAGCGTAGATTAATTACATGAACAAACTGGTACCGGTCGGTCAAGTAGGATCTAAACCAAGAAATGCCTCTAAACTTCTAATCTGTTTGGTAAGATATCATGATCTATAGTGTCAAATGCTGCACTAGAACAAGAACAAGCAAAGAAACGTATCCTTTATCTGAGGACATTAATCAATCATTAAGTACCCTAATTAATGCCGTTTCAGTAGTATTATTCAGGGGTCCTGAATCCTGAATCAAATGTTTCATAAATACCATTACTTTGGAGGTAACTATAGAGCTGCTGATAAATTGCTGTTTCTAAGGTTTTGGAAAGGAAAGGTAGATTTGAAATTGGTCTATAATTAGACAGCACACAAGGGTCAAGATTGGCTTTTTTAATCAGTGGTTTAATAAAAGCACACTTAAAGGATTTGGGCGCATAACCAAAGGTAAGTTATGAATTTAAAATAAGAAGGAGTGGCTGTATAGTACAAGGTATCAATTCTTCAAGTAAACGCATAGGAATTGGATCTAATAAACACGAAGATGACTTAGACAGTGAGGACAGTTTAGTATTAGTAACTGGGGTAAAAGATCCTAGTCTTGATTTAAAGCTAATTAAACAGATGTCAACTTAATGCTAGCAGTGATGCAGTTCTATGGTTTCAGAGCTTTGACCCGTTCTCATAATATTGATAGGAAAATGGGGTTTGCTGTGACTGTTTTTTTACAAAGTAACTGTAGCTGGCCTGACATGAAAATTTTTGTGTGTTTCTGACAGCAACCCCTGCATGATTTAGTTTTCTCTTTACCTTGGGACTCATAAGACTACATGTTGTAGATCTCTACGTGTAGATATCTGTCATTCCTGGTTCTATTTAAGAGATTTATTTCAGGCTTGTGATACACTTAAATCTGTTTTTAGGATTTTTTTTGTTAGAAACATTACAAGCTTAATATTTTGCAGTTTTAAGTTTGGCACATTTTTTTGCCCCAAGTGGTACACTCATTTGTAGGCACACACCATATAGGCACCTACACGTTATGCACACTGACACATTATTGTTATTCATAACAAAGAAGAAATTAAGGATTATCAGTGGGCTGAGTTTATGGACTGCTCCTGCAAATATTGCTGAAGAGGACACAAAAACGTCAACATGACAGATCATCATTTAGCTCTTCGACACATCCTCTTCTGCCAAATCACAGCAGAGTGTGATTTTACCAGCTGGCTTCATAGACATTTCAGCAACATTTTCATGTGTTTGGTGAACTAGACCCAGATAGCAGAGAGCTCTGGGGGAAACTTATTGCTCAGTTTAGGCACTTATGGGTCAGTTATGACAAACTATGCTTGTGGACCAAATTTGGCCCAGTTGTTGCCAGCCACATTAAAGTTCATCACAGCACTCAAAGTCTGGACAACAGGTTGCTCATATGTAATCAGTGACAGATAACATTTGTGCAGGATTAGAATGTCGATTGGTCTACTGGCAAGCAGATTCCGTTGAAGTCATTGCCATCAATCCACGGTGGTATGTTGAACAATGAAAGTGGCAAGTGTGGCCCAGAACTGCCCATCACTCATTTGCTATCAGGGAGGTAAGAACTGGAAAACGACACTTATTGGCCTGCCAGCCACTGTTTGTGATCAAGTAGGTCATACAGAACTGTAAAACCCGAATCAAGGAGCACAGATCATGAAGACAATCAGAAAGGTCACAAGGAAATGTGAGAAAATCTGTACTACTAATCTGTTGAGACATTTCCACATATTTCTGCAAATAACAAGAAAGCAAATACTTCAGACAGTGCTCTCACTAACAAGAATGAGTTCCAGTTTTTCTGAGGACAGACCTATTCCAAGTAATAATGCAAAACTCCAGCCTGAATAACTAGTGCTATACTTGTTATTGTTGCTTTTTCTGTTGACAGTGATGCAGTTGAATTTTCAGTCCATGTTAGGTGACATACACCAATCAGCCAAAACAGTAAAACAACGTGGTCTGTAGCAATGTTCATGTAGGTGTTATACCTGCGTTAATGCTCTGACACCTGTGTACCTGTGCACCTTTCTGCAGTGGACAGGAATTGGCATGGAGAGATATTTCTAGCATATTTATATTTCTAGCATTTAGCAGACGCCCTTATCCAGAGCGACTTACAGTCCAAGCAATTGTGGGTTAAGGGCCTTGCTCAAGGACCCAACAGTGGCAGCTTAGCAGAGGTGGGATTTGAACCCTGGACCTTCTGGTCCGTAGTCCAGCACCTTAACCGCAAGGCTACCACAGTCCCATGGTAGACAGATCTGTGAAGACATTCCATCGATAACCAGCATTTAACATTTCTGTGACTTATACCACACTAGCTCTTCTCTACATTTGGATCAGTAGAGTATCAGTATTAGTTGCTCTCATGCATCGATTAGCCTTTGGTGCCAACACCCTGCCGCCAGTAAGGGATTTGTCCCACCTTGAACTACTGTCGGTAGGGACTCACCACTGCTGAGTACCTGACATGACCTTTTGGGTGATGTGATACTTTGACTCAGACATCTGGCCATAATGATTTGTACCTTGTTAAACTCACTCAGGTCGTTACTCCTGAACATTTCTCCCACGTCTAACACGTTGACTGACCATATAACATATCCCAGAGCTTAACAATGCAGTGTTGTAACCAGATAATGAACATTACTCGCCTGTGCGTGGTTTACATGTTTTGGTTGATCGAGTATATTAATGTGTATAGAATAATCAAGATTTGCTTTAAGCAAAAGAGGGTGAGTGAAAATGAGCACTGTTGTACATCATGATTTAAGTAGAGACATTTCATCAGTGAAGTTAACAAGACAGCAAGCTAGGATTAAAAAAATAAAGAAACGCAGTGTGTCTTACTTTAACTTTGACCTTTATTTCATAGCACGTAGTATGAGCCCAAGATATATCATGTTTTGTCTGGTCAACTTCAATGTTTGTTAATAAAGATCCTTTCCTGCATTTGAAGCCTATAACACATTCCAATAAATGTTAGGACAACAACCCTGTAATGTTGCACACCTTTAAGATGTGTTTACAAGACGAATGGGTCAAAATAACACTTCATCACTTGGTATCCTCTCTGCCAAAATGTCTTTTTAGTGGTGTGAGAAGGAATGGGAACATTACCAAACTGGTAAATGCTTTATCGTCCCAACTTTTTTTGGAATGTGTTGCAGGCCTGAAATGCAGGAATGGAAGTATATTAGCAGATGAAGTTGATCAGACAAAACAAAGTATCTCGGGTTCCTATTTGGGATAAAATGGAATAAAACGAAATGTAAGAAACGCTGCATTTTTTTATTAGCATTTCCCATACTGTCCAAATCCTTTCTGATTTGGGGTCGTCCACTCAGATAGAGACTCCAAATGAAGTAGCAGTGATGGTGAAGGTGAAACCATGCACTGTTTATGAGCTGTAAATACAAAGATATGAATTTAATAAATGTCTCATGTGAAATGCACTTTGAATTTTCATGAATGTAACTGTACATACATTACGAGCATCTGATTCATTATGGGATTCAATTTATGCAGGGAATCCTTTGAACCAGATAGAAAATCACCTTAGGAAGTACAAGTAAAAATATTTTTTTATTAATTCTTAACGATGCTTTGTGGGTTGTTAAAGTAAAGCACTGTCTAATCAAGCTAAGCCATCTGTACTGCTTTGCTGTTGCTAGTTTGTGGTTCTGTTTGTTAGCTTTTTCAGAAGCGAGGTAATTCCCTGTAATGACCACTGCGTACGTGATTTGATCTGTGACAGTGTTCAAAGGTTGTGTTTGTTGATCTCTTGTTTCTCTTTTTCCATTTTCATGCTATTTTGTGACGTTTAATGACTTGTGTTGCTTAGATATGCCTGTGCCTTAATATTAATCATGTTGGTGTTCCCGGAATGGCAACATCAGCCAGCAACCGTGAAGATCTGCATTAGCAAAGACGTTTTTCGTTTTTCCGTCACGGTATGTGGGTTGAGTCGCATAAAAATAATACACTTTCCCAGGTAGTGAATAAACACGATGGCCTTCAAATAGGACTGACATATCACTGAATAGATATTTTATTGCGCATCATCTGTGCCTTCATGCTGCAACAATGTCTGTCCCCAGCAGATGGCACCAGATGGCACATGATTACCGGGACTACACGCTACGTGCCAAATGTATGGATGCGGACAAATATGTTGACGATTTTACAAATGTTTAACATATAGATCAATCTAAGAACACACTGCCCTGACATCCTCAACATGGACCGGTTTGTACATAAATTCCTAATAACCATCCAGTTTATCAAAGAGTTTTATTTTAATAAAATATTTTTAAAAATATTGAAAGAAACTTGATTTGAATAGGACAAACACAAGATGTGTCAGTATCCCAGAAAAAAGGCTTGGAGCATAGTCATTGTTTTCTTTTTTCTTTTCTTTTTCACATTTTTGCCCGATTATTTATTTTTTATTTTTATTTTTTTAGGTCAGGGTCTCAGGTGCTCCAGTGTCTATTCACAGGAAACACAGGACACGGGCATAAGCATGTCCCAGTCAATTGCAGGGCTGAAGATTCACAACCTTACCTTGATCTGTGACAATAATCATTTGACAGTTACCAGTTACAGTATCGTGAAGTGTTGCTTTTTAAACTTTGGCTGTAGTGTGAAAAACAAGTACAATTCACAAATGGCAAATCTTGACTACTAGTTTTCTTTCCACAAATAAAGGCAAACATGCCATTTTATGGAATATGTGTTGAAAAAGAATGTCACGTTACTCTATGGAGAACCAAACATGATGTATGTAGTCAGTGGTGTAAATCATTCCTTGTAATATTGAAAATAAAACATGGAAAATGTCAGGTAACACCGAGTAATTTGTGTATATCAAGTTGAATGTTCATTAGAAATCATATTAGTATAGTTAAACAATGAGCATATTCACCTGGCTTCTGGAGATTTGCATATATTGAGATTCCCTTTCATGGATTTGAGTAAAATAAGTTAACAATGGCCTCAGATATGGTGTATGACCCGCATTATGTGTCCAAGAGGTCATCTTTGTTTTGGGCTTAGTAGTTTGCTTTGTGTTTGTTAGTGATCTGTAAGAGAGTGATCTGTAAATCTGGAAATGACTGGCTTTTATCTGGCCATGCATTCCATTTTATAAATAGCTTTCAACATCACAACACCAGATTACACTTATGGGTCACTGACCTCACTGAACTCGCTTCTTTTTCATACCTGCCTAATCCCTAAACTGGCAGCACGAGGCAGAGGGCAGGAACCAGACTTAGACAGGGTTCCATGCACTGGGACAATTTGGGACACCAGCAGACGTAACGCATGTTTTTGGAATGTGGGAATATCATGAGAAAACCTACACAGACACAGAAAGAACATGAAAACTACACACAGACAGAAGATCAGTCGGGGAACAAAAACAGTAATTTTGTTGTTGGGTATTTTTGTTTTCTTTTGAACTTCAACTTCAAGGTTAAATGCCACGTCAGAAAAAGCTTGCTTAATCAGTGAACTTGATTAGTTATTAATCACCGAATGTGGTCCCACTTACAACAACTGGAATATCATCTCAGACATCTTTTAAGTAAAACATTTCAAGCATCTTCATCTGATGAAGAGTCATCTGATGTCTTTCTGTTTTCGTTGGCAGTTTACATTCCCTACAGTAGGTGCACCAAACTGGTATTCCACTCATAAGTTGCGCCCTCTGATGTTGGAAATGTTAACGCTGTGACAAGAAGCCCTAGTTTTCCCTGCAGGTACAGACATCTAAATAGTACATACATTATTATTATAATACAAGTTTGCGGAAATCAGAAAACATTGTCTATTGAGGTGCCTGGAGGAGTTACGGTCAGGGCTCTGTGGAAGACAGCCAAAGCTTCATCAAAGTTGTCAAACCATTTCTTTATGGACTGTTTTGTTGGAGGGCAAAGCAGAAATTTGATAAGATAAAATAAGATATCTTTATTGTCGTTATACAAGTATAACAAGATGGCGTTTGAAGCAAGCCTACAGATGTGTAGTAAAAGTATAAAGTTGAAGTATCTTGCCAGAACACTATTGCACTGATAATAAATAGGTCATAAATATTTTTGCACAATACAGCTACAGTATAATGAATTGCACAGTGTATGAAGGTGTGGTTACCTAACACAGTAGTGTCCAGTAGCCATTATGCTGTGGAGCAGTGGCAGTTTGCTAGCCCACCAGCACGGTGAACCAGGTTCAAGTCCTGGTGGTGCCATCTGACAGGGTAGGGCATCACACAGGTACGATTGGTCGTGACTAAGGAAAGGTTGCATAGGGCTCATCCACATGTCCTGCACCCTTGCCAAGCCACAAGCACTGTTTTTCTCAGAGAGATTCTGTACAAAGCAAGAAAAGTATCTATACTATTACTATTCCTCATTCAAATCCAAGGTTGGTATGCATAGCCAATTCCTACAACACCTATAAGTAGGCAAAAGGTTTGGCAGGTACAGCATACAATTATTTCATAGCATACAGCTTTCAAAACATTGTACCACTTTTACCAGCAGTTTTTCTGTGAGATTCTGCCATTTTGTGAGTTTGTGTGTACTGTCTAATAACATTTTATTTGGTGCAATTCCAGCAGCACCTCTGGCTTGGAGGTAAGAGCCAGCTGCTGGAAGCAGCAGTTCCTGGTGACCTGGTTTCAAATCTGGGCTGGATTTGCAAACTGATGGTCACGTGGTGCTTTTATGGGACCCTGAAAAGGACTGGCATCTCATCCAAGAAGCACTTATGTGTGTGCCCAGTAAATTTCGGGATGGGCGTTGTACATCTCTGCACCTCTGCTGAATCCATGTGATATTTAAATAATTAAAGAAATTTATAGATCCACTCTGAGTAGAAGACAAATTCCCAGGAATGGCACTGAACCAACAGTTTCTGTCCTTTTTGCAAGTGCTTTAAAAAAATTGTTACCAAAGTCCCTTTGTCCATTACTGTGCAAAAGTCTTGGGTCACCATATGATTAGATATATCATTGATTTAGGAATTGTATAATGACTATATATAATAAGTTCTTAGTCTCTTTATTAGAATACCACAAAAAATACAGCCAAATTGTACACAGTTTCAAAAAACTAAATCAAAATCTGAAAAAAAACAGCTTCCATAGGCTACAGGGGTGAGTATTTAATGTGATCTCCCCTTACACAATACCATGTAAGCAGCATCTGGCTGGGATGCCAAGTTGACCCTTCTACAGTTCAAAGAAGTTTGATCAGGAATGATCTTTTTTAAAGCGTAGCAGCCAAGAAACCACTTTTTCAGAAGGGGAACAGGATGAAAAGATATGCTATAGTGATCAGTGGAAAAGAGTATTATGGGGTGACAAGTCCAAGTTTGAGTTTTTTGGGTCTAGTCAACAATATGTCACATATGGTCATTATACCAGTGCTAAAACACCAAGGCCATTCTTACGCCATCTAATGGTGGAGTATGACTTTTGCACAGACCTTGCTCACCTCACGCAGCCCTTCCCCCATGTCCAAACTAGACCCCAACAAATACACACAGTGTCAGAGGCGGGCACTTAGAGAATGAGTGCCTGTCAGTCTTCACTATGTGGGAATCTCTAAGTTTAGACTTCCACTGGCCACTCACACTTCACTAACGTGGTCTCTGTGCTGCTACTGCCCCATCAGGTAAGAGACTCATTTTTATTAGTTTGAAAAACGTGAAGGACTTCTATATTGAGTGTCTGATCCTGAATTAAAAACAGTTTTATTATTGTTAATGTAACTCTATTTTACTTTAACTCTGTACTCATTTTAATGGCCTCCTCTGTCAGGCCTATTTTCCAGAAGGGTCCTCTCAGCTGTCCTTGTGCTATATATAGACGCTGGGACTTTTGACTAACTCACAAACACGATTAAAAGACATAAATAAATGTTGTTTTTGACCAGGGTAAATGGTTTTTAAATACTACTTAAAATTAATTACTATTACTAATACTGGACTGGTATGAGACTGGTTGCTCAAAAAGTTCACAGTGTTTATCTCTTGTTTACTTCCATTACTTCATAAGCTATAGTCATCATCAACATCATAATCAGCTACAGACATCAACAAAAGGCAGAGCAACTATTCAGGTCATTCTCGGGATATTTATATTTAATGAAGTAAGATAAACATGGATTTTAACCTATGATAAACGTATTGAATATTGTTTCACATGTAACAGTTGTCAATATCATAAACTCCAATCTCCATACAGTAAATTAATTACTTAATCACAACTTGGAAAATGAATAAGAACGTATTTAATAGCTTTGCACATATTTATAATTACAAGTGCTTCACGTAATAGACCGCTCACTTGACAATGTCTTCATACAATTATGGATTCATAGATTACATGCTGCCCAGATGCTGCCTCAAATCATGATGCTCCCTTCACCATGCTTCTCAATTAGGATGAGGATTTGAGTTTGAAGAGCACTTTCTCATTATAAATATACCATTTTGCATTTCTGCCAGAAAGGTAAATCTATAGGACACTGTCCAAGAACACTTTGGAACATCTAATTGTCTTTTGAAAAATGTAGAGCGGTGGTGGTGCAGTGGGTAATGTACTGCACTATTGACTAGAAAGCCCAGGGTTCAGGGGTTTAGGCTCTCACAATTGCTAGGATTGTACACTGTAAGACTTAGATATGTACAGTGGTGCTGGAAAGTTTGTGAAACCTTTAGAACTTTCTATATTTCTGCAAAATATGACCTAAAACAAAACATCATCATCAGATTTTCATACAAGTCCTAAAAGTAGATAAAGAGAACCCAGTTTAAACAAATGAGACAAAAATATTATACTTGGTCATTTATTTATTGAGGAAAATGATCCAATATTACATATTAGTGAGTGACAAAAGTAATGTGACCCTTTAGGATTAGCAGTTAATTTGAAGGTGAAATTAGAGTCAGGTGTTTCCAATCAATGGGATGACAATCAGGTGTGAGGGGGCACCCTGTTTTATTTAAAGAACAGGGATCTATCAAAGTCTGCTCTTCACAACACATTTGTGGAAGTGTATCATGGCACGAACAAAGGAGATTTCTGAGGACCTCAGAAAAAGAGTTGTTGATGCTCATCAGGCTGGAAAAGGTTACAAAACCATCTCTAAAGAGTTTGGAATCCACCAAACCACAGTCAGACAGATTGTGTACAAATGGAGGAAATTTAGGACCATTGTTACCCTCCCCAGGAGTGGTCGACCAACAAAGATCACTCCAAGAGCAAGGCATGTAAGAGTTAGCAGGTCACAAAGGAACCCAGGGTAACTTCTAAGCAACTGAAGGCCTCTCTCACATTGGCTAATGTTAATGTTCATGAGTCCACCATCAGAAGAACCCTGAACAACAATGGCGTGCATGGCAGGGTTGCAAGGAGAAAGCCACTGCTGTCCAAAAAAAACATTGCTGCTCGTCTGCAGTTTGCTAAAGATCACGTGGACAAGCCAGAAGGCCATTGGAAGAATATTTTGTGGACAGATGAGACCAAAATAGAACTTTTTGGCAAAGGTTCACATACTTTTGCCACTCACTAATTTGTAATATTGTATCATTTTCCTCAATAAATAAATGACCAAATATAATATTTGTGTCTCATTTGTTTAACTGGGTTCTTTTTATCTCTTTATTAAAATCTGATGATGTTTTAGGTCATATCTATGCAGATATATAGAAAATTCCAAAGGGTTCACAAACTTTCAAGCACCACTGTAAGTCACTCTGGATAAGTATATCTGGCAAATGTAGGAAGATTGCTTTCCATTGTGGTGTCTTTAAATACACACCAATTTCCTTTCACAAAGACCTTTTTTACAGGTATTTTGTTTTACCTTCCTCCATTTGTATACAATTTGTGTTATTGTGGATTTGGCATTTTGATCTTTATAAATCTGAATTCTATATTTACTCATTCATTCATTCATTTTTATACCGGCTTAGTCCCATTCAGGGTTGGAGGAAGCCACACAGGGTGCAAACCAGGAAACAATCCTGAACAGGGCACCAATCAATGCACGCAAACAGGGACAGTTTTTAGAAATGCCAGTTGACCGAACACATCTTTGGAAGGAAGAAAAGGAAACCCACACAGACATGGGGAGGACATTCAAACTCCACATAGGCCGGGCATCAAACTATGGATCTCTGGGGCTGTGAGGAGACAGTACTAATCACTGTGCTGCCTTTCTCTCTATTTATGGTTCTCTTAAATATTTTATGATCGATACATGGTTCACATGTACTGTGCCACACAGGGGCACACCTGGTCTGCTTTAGCTACCACAGACCCAGTCTCAACCAGCATCGACCAGCAGGAAGTCTGTAGCCTGTACACAGGCATGAACTCAGTGGAACAGGACAGCCTTGCCATTAAGTGAGATAATGTCTAGCACCCAGTGGAACCAACATGCACTCCGACCAGCAAACTTCAACTTGCTAGAGACAGGATGCAAACCAGGGAAGCTCTGAATTGGGAACCAGTGTTCTAACAACTGAGCAACATTGGTTCATATCCCACCTCTGGCAAGGTGAGCTTTGACTGTTGGATTGTGTATCGGTTCCAGAGATTTGGAGGCACTCCATCACTTAAGGGCAAGGCTACTGTCTTCCATCGGGCCTAGGAATTCCTGTCTGTGCCTGTACCAACTCACTGTCAGTTGATACCAGTCTCAGGTTGAGTACATCTGTGTGTCTGATGGCTGACTCACCAGTGTAAGGTTGAGTTCCAGTCTGTTCTATCCAGTCTGTGTTCCATTTCGCCAAGGGCTTCAAGCTTCTGACTTTCAGAGTCCAGGGGGCTGGGTCTGTGTGCCCCCCATATGACAAACAGACCCTTCTTGGGAGGACTGAGTTCAGACTGTAGAGGCACATGTTCAACACTCCAAACTCATTAACACCTGACATCTTTCCAACCTGAGATTTGAATAACTAATCAAGATCTTCAAAAAGTGCCTTCATTCATTTCTAGTCACCAATTGTTTATCTTAATGAGGGTCATCCCAGAAACACTGGGCCTCATTCATGAAACCTTCATAAAAAAGACGAGCAAACTGCGACTAAATTACGCGTAAATGGACATTTCCGAAAACTCTCCATCAGATTCATGAATGCTGCGTAAACATGAGATTCATTAGCAGAGTACGCGTATGTTAATGAATCGTTCGTAAATGGGTCGCGCGTGCACGTTCCTTTATAATTACCATATAATTACCATAATCCTCTCCCATGAATAACAAATATCCACAGTAATGATAAAGGCTTTGGACTGAGGAACATAGCAAAATTCCTCCAAAATGGCTCAGAAAAAGCAAAGAAAAAAGCTATTCTGATGCAGAAATCAATGTTTTATTGAACAAAGCGCATTTAAGTCAGCATGTTTTATTTTTGAGAGCCCATAGTGATGTTTCAGGTAATAAAGAAAGCAGCTTGACACCAAATTCCATGTAAGCTGTATGAATAAATCTACAATATTCTAGTCAGCTTAATTTGAGCCGGATCCTGCCGGACCAAGAACCGGTACCTCTTATGTTTGGAGCAAATGCGTTCTGTTGTTCTCATTTGTCTGGATTACGCACCTCTGCATATTTCTATATAAAATAAAATGAAAATGGACAATATTAGTAAATACATTTTAATAAAATGGTAGTTATGTGTGTAACCTCCTTCCCAAAAACCCAAACGGCTTCAGGAGAGCTCCCGGACAACGAGATTTGGAAATGGCGAAAAAAAGACAGCTGAAGGTTAAGACAATGCAGGTCTTTTTCATTTATATAGATATTCTATTTTAAAGGCTACTCTATTAGGTGTTGAACTTTAAGCACAGTTTCTTGATGCATACTCAATAATCCAAGTGAGAAAAGAGAGTTGTTTATTTGTTCCGGGACCTTTTGACTTAATGCCCCCGCTCAACAGCACGTGATCATGTGTTAGAAATTAAGCACTGCTTCTAGCATTCACGTTTCTACGATCTGTTATAGCACCTCTCTCCAACAATCTGCCAGTCGAGCTGTGTGCGTCTGAGGCTTCCACCCTGGCCCACAGCGCTCAGAAGAATAACATTTTCATATAACAGTTCAATTGCACATTGACTGAAATGGTTGTCTTTTCTTAATATTTTACAGTGGGGGGCAAAAGAGTAATTTAGTCAGCCCACTGATGTGTACGTTCTCCTACTTAGAAAGATGAGAGAGGTCTGTAATTTTTATCATAGGTACACTTCAACTATGAGAAGACAAAATTAGAAAAAAAAATCAAGGAAATCACATTGTAGGATTTTTAAAGAATTTAATTGTAAATTATGGTGGAAAGTAAGTATTTGGTCAATAACAAAAGTTCACCCAATACTTTGAACATAAACCTTTGTTGGCAATGACAGGGTCAAAAGTTTCCTTTAGTCTCTTTCACCAGGTTTGGCACATACACTGTAGCTGGTATTTTGGCCCATTCCCTCCATGCAGATCTTCCTCTAGAGCAGTGATGTTTTGGGGCACACGGATTTTCAATTCCCTCTACAAATTTTCTATGGGGTTGAGGCTGGAGAGCTGGGCTAGGCCCACTCCAGGACCTTGAAATGCTTTTTACGGAGCACTCCTTCGTCTTGCGCGTGTTAGGTTGTGTGTTTGGGATCATTGTCATGCTGGAAGACTCAGCCACGTTCCATCTTCAATGCTCTCACTGGGATGGAAGGAGGTTTGGCTTAAAATTCTCATGATACATGGCCCCCGTTATTTCTTCCCTTACCATGGATCGTCGTTCCTGTCCCCTTTGCAGAAAAAACAGCCCCAAAGGCATGATGTTTCCCACCCCAATGCTTCACAGTAGGTATGGTGGTTCCTTGGGATGCAAAAAACTCAGCATTCAAATATGACCAGTTGAGTTTTTAACCAAAAAGTTCTATTTTGGTTTTCATCTGACCACATGAATATTCTTCCAACCTCTTCTGGATCATCCATATGCTCTCTGGCAACTTCAGACGAGCCTGGACATGTACTGGCTTAAGCAGGGGGACACGCCTGGCACTGCAGGATCTGAGTCTCTCTCGGCGCAGTGTGTTACTGATGGTAGCCTTTGTTACTTTGATCCCAGCTCTCTGCAGGTCATTCATCAGGTCCCTCCGTGTAGTTCTGGGATTTTTGCTCACCGTTCTCATGATAATTTTGACCCATAGGATGAGATCTTGCGTGGAGCCCCAGATCGAGGGAGATTATCAATGGTCGTTTATGTCTTCCATTTTCTTACAATTGTTCCCACAGTTGTTCCCACCAACCTGCTTGCCTATTGTAGATTCACTCTTCCCAGCCTGGTGCAGGGCTACAATTTTCGTCCTGGTGTCCTTCAACAATTTTCGTCCTGGTGTCCTTCATATTAGAAGTGTTTTAGATTAAGTAAATCATAGGATATGCTGCACAAAGAAAGTAAAAATGGTATTTAATATGCCAAACATCATACCTTGAAGATGAATATATATTCACTATGAATATCTATATTTAAAATTTTAATTCTATTTAAGCCAACAGTTCATTAGTGCATTCTTCCTCCCCTGCTGGCCAGAGCTGAGCGTCTAGGTGGTATCGAATCAGGAAAATGTATTGGTTAGAAAATACCGGATAAATTAGAAGGATAGATGTAAGGAAGAAGATTATGGGTTAGAAGGGAGGGATTTTGTATTGAGATAATTGAGAGTTAATTCCTGTTTAACAATTGACTAACAGGTTATTTTTCAATGGTTTGTTTTTCTGTGACACAGTTCAGATGATCATAGGATGGGAAGTCATGGTCCCATTCCAATAAACCTCATAAGCTTTAGAGTGAGGTCTACAACATTAAATATAGAAACCATAAGAATCCAGGTAAGGGAAAAATTAATATGATACATCTATCTGCCCATTAAGAATCTAACAAATGGCCATTTTGAGATATGGGTCTTCAGAGATAACATTATGATTAGCAAAACTCACTATCCATTTACAGTTCAACATTCAGAATCTTATGTCTCAATAATTTCTGAAAAGTATTATTTGCTTTCTGGGTGTTTCTGGATGTTAACCATCCCTAAATTGTAATAAATGTCAGGTTAATTAGATTTTAACCAGACCTGTGTACAAAAATGCAATCTCTGTACACAATGATTGGCAGTGTGGATCATACTGAAAAGCCCTGTGAAAGGCCATCAACACCTGTCACAGGATGTCACCATTCCAAAAAGTCAGTACACCAAAGTCAACTGTAAATACTATTCTGAAAATGTCTCACAGCAAACGTAGCACAAGCTGAAGCATGTAGCACAGAAATTAATCTATCCTTGGTTGCAGTAGTCTCTACTTGAAAGTATATTTAGTTAGCTTTAGCACAGTGGTTGCCTTACAACTCCAGAGATCACCAGTTTGATCCATTTACATTTACAGCCATTTTAGCAGACGCCCTTATCCAGAGCGACTTACAATTGGTACAGTCTCTACAATCCAAGCAAATGTGGGTTAAGGGTTCTTGCTCAAGGACCCAAGCAGTGGCAGTTTTTGGCAGAGGTGGGATTTGAAAAACCCTGGACCTTCTGGCCTTAAACCGCTAGGCTACCACAGTCCAGTTTGGATATTTTGATTTCCTCCACAATTCCCAAGACCATGTATTAGGTTCAGCTGCGGTGTCTCTAACATATCCAAGTGTGATTGGGTGAATGTGTGTGTGTGCCTTGAATAGACTTTACACCTCATTCTGCCAGTTAGGCCCCGGCTTCTCACAAAATTGAATTTGACAAAAGTGTCTATTAAAATGAATGAATGTCATAATAGTCATAATAATAAAATATTCTTCCAGTGCATTAAACAAATAAAACATTACAGTGGGGCAAAAAAGTGAGAAAAAACAAAATCCAGAAAATCACATTGTAGGATTTTCAAATAATTTAATTGTAATGAATGGTGGAAACTAAGTAATTGGTCACCCCACAAACAAGCAAGATTTCTGGCTCTCACAGACCTGTAAACTTCTTTAAGAAGCTCTTCTGTCCCTCCACTCGTTTCCATGTATTAATGGCCACCTGTTTGAACCTCATTATCTGTATAAAAGACACCTGTCCACAGCCTCAACAGTCCCAGACTCCAAACTCAAATCATGGCCAAGACCCAAGAGCTTGTCGAAGGACACCAGCAAGAAAATTGTAAGACCTGCTCCAGGCTGGGACAGAGTGAATCTAAAATAGGAAGCAGGTTGGTGTGAATAAATCAACTGTGGGGCAGCAATTGTAACAGACATACAAGACCATTGATAATCTCCCTCAATCTGGGGCTCCCACGCAATATCTCATCTCGTGGGGGTCAAAATGATCATGAGAACGGTGAGCAGAAATTCCCAGAACTAAATCACGGAGGGACCTGATTGAATGACCTGCAGAGAGCTGGGGACCAAAGTAACAAAGGCTTACCATCAGTAACACATTACTCTGAAAGGGAGGTCTCAGATCACTGCAGTGACAGGGCGTGCCCCCTGCTTAAAGCCAGTACATGTTACCAGGCCTGTCCTGAAGTTGGCAGAGAGAGCATATGGATGATCCAGAAGAGGATTTGGGAGAATATCATGTGGTCAGATGAAACCAAAATAGAACTTTTTGGTACCTTACTGTGAAGCATGGGGGTGGAAACATCATGCTTTTGGGTATGCTTTTTTCTGCAAAGGGGACCAGGATGACTTATTTTAAGCCAAACAAAAAAAATCTTCCAATCCGTGGAAAAGCATGAGAGAAACATGGGCTGGGGTCTTCAAGCATTTCAAGGTACCTGGAGTTGCCTAGCCAGTCCTCCGGACACTCAACCTCATAGAAAAAAAAAATATGTGGAGGGAGTTTGAATGAGGTCCCGTGTTGCCCCCCCAAAAACATCACTATGCTCTAGAGCGGCGATTCTGCATTGAGGGGGGAATGGGACAAAATACCAATCTACAGTGGTGTACCCAACCTGCTGAAGACTTACAGGAAACGTTTGACCTCTGTCATTGCCAAACAAAGGTTATGTTACAAAGTATTGGAGTTGACCCAAATTTATTGACCAAATACTTATTTTCCACCATTTAATTTACATATTAAATTCTTTAAAAATCCTACAATGTGATTTCCTATGATGAAAATTAACAGAACCTCTTTCATCTTTTCTAAGTCAGTGAACTTGCACAATCAGTGCTGACTTAAATTACTTTTTTGCCCCACTGTAATGATGTATAATTAACTCGTGTTTCATACTTGTTAAATTAAAGGGTCCCTGCCTTCTTTTCAAGCTTGCATGTACTGTTTGAGTTGTTTCATTTCACAGGAGGACCTACATCATCATGGCCTCACCCTATTGGACAACCAACACAGAAGAATACAAGAGGCCCCCCCCCCCCCCCCCCTCCCCCCGCCTCCCGCCCGCCCGCCCTCCCCCCCCGTGGGGGGCCGGCCCCCCCCCCCCCGGGGGGTCTGCTAGGGGCACGAAAGATATGCGCCGACCCCCCCCCGCCCCGCCCCCAGCCCCACACCCCCCACCCGGCGAGCCCGAACCACAAGGTATGGGGGGATAAGCCCATTCGAAGCAAGGCCCCGGTCGACACACGGGGAGACCAGGGGCACTCTAACTTCGCTATTCTCACCCGCCGGGCCTTACCCCCTAGTATGCAGATGATGCTGATGAGTCTCCTACAGTCAAAGACAATCCAGTCCCACTACCTACGCTGTCCATCTCCAAGGTCATCTATCCTTAACCACCTTTCACCACAGTATTCTTGAAAAATATTGTATATCCAGTGTATTATAATGACTTTTAAAGATACACATGACTAATTAATTTCAAAAATGAAGCTTTTCACATTGACATTTAGTAGTACATTGTTAACAGCTTTCCCCCCAAAACCGGGACAGTGGTGGCATATCAGTTATTGTGTATGACTGTTGGGTGTGTAGCACTATCACCTCACAAGGAGAGAAAGTACTGAGTTAAGAATCCCTGGTGGAGCAGTCTAGGTCCTTTCTGTGGTGAAGTCTGCAAGTTCTGTGTGCGGTTTACCCTGGGTGCTCGGTTTCCTACCAACAGCCCAAAGACATGATTTAGGTTAACTGAGTACGCTAAAGTGGCCCTAGGGTGTGAGTGTGTGTTTTTTTTTTAAAGTGTATGTGATTATGATGGATTGGCACCCTGTCTAGGGTTGCTTCCTTGTCTTGTGCCCTAAGCAAATTGTGAGGTAACTGAGGGTACCCCAAATAGTGCAATCATAAAAAGGGTCTGGTTTCATCAATACACAACTGCTTGAGAATGTATTGGAATTCTCCTTCCAGAAGTCAGTAAGGGTCGGGCAAAGCACCAAAACATGTGTACAGGGATTTGAAGGGGATTGGCTGCATCACCCCAGTTAGGATTCACATCCTTGTAAATTTTTATAATCTTGCTCTGGTAAGGACCTATGGATTTACGTGTTACATTGAGAGAGGAGACAATGGCGTGCACAGACAAACGTAAGACAAAAAGTAAATTGCTCCCCATAATTTTGTCAGTAATTTCCTCCCTCAATTCCTTTTTCCCATAAGGATTTTCATTTCATTTAAATGCAGAGTTTTCTACAAGAGAAAAAATGTGTCTATAAATTATTGAGTGGGATCAAAAAAAGTTATTCAAACTGTGTGGATCATCAGGGAAGAGTAGGAAATTGGGAGTTCAGGTTGCTGCAAATATAGCTTCAGACAATTCCTGAAAAACCCTTGTCATTGTGAAACCCTTATCAACCATAGATGGAGAGGAAGGGCTGTGGTCGAAGGCCAGAGGGGAAGAGAAAGAGGCTGTCTGAAATCCGACTGAAACTGGTTCAGATTTTCAGTGTTGTCTTGACACATATGGTTTTAGTGAAAGATGAAATAAGGACCTGTATGATGAGGAATATGAACGATGGAGGATATTGATGCCAGCCTAGATGAGGTCATCTCCATCTCCAGCCAAAATTGGGGGTGTCGTGTTGTTGGTGTAACTGCATCTGCACACTGCAGCCATTACTGAGATCAGCTGTGAAATAAATTGGACCTCAAACTTGGTAGTGCTTAGGCCTCCATGTGTAGGTCTCTGCAGAAGTTGTTTACCGTATCCTAGGTGTCTTTTTTAAAACATAAAGGATATAATCAAGCCATTCAAACATTTTTAAAAAAAAATCTGTAAGAAGACGAATTGGTAAGCACTGAAAAAAAACAGGTATAATAATATAGGGAGAATATAAATTTTGTAATACAGTCGTATGAAAAAAGTTTGAGGCACCCCGATGATAATTTTCATGATTTTTCTTTATAAAATCATTGGTTGTCCAGCTCAGCAATTTCAGGTAAATATATCATATAGCAGATGAACACCGTGATATTTTTTTGAGAAGTGAAATTAACTTTATAGGTTTTACAAGAAAGTGTAAAGTAATTATTCAAACAAAAAATTAGCAGGTGCATAAATTTGGGACCCCTATCATTTGAATACCTTTAAGGGGCCCCCACAGTTATTGGAACACAAAATTTGTTTTGTAAGCTCATTGACCCTTGATCTACATACACAAGTGAATCCAACTATGAGAAAGTGTTAAGGTGGCCCAATTGGAAAGTTTTTTCTTCTCTTTGCCGTCTTCTCTGAAGAGTGGCAACATGGGGAGCTCCAAAACAACTCTCAAATGGCCTGAAAAAACAAAGGTTTGTTAAAACATCATGGTTCAGGGGAAAGGGAAAAAAGCTCTTCTCAGAGATTCAGCTGTCAGTTTCCACTGTGAGGAAAACATAGTGAGGCAATGGAAGACCACAGGCACAGTTTAGTTTAAGGAACTTCCCGAAGTGGCAGACCAAGAAAAATCTCAGATAGGCAGAGGCGAAGGATGGTGAGAACAAGGTCATAGTCAAGCCACAGACCACCTCCAAAGATCTAAAACCTCATCTTGCTGCAGATGGTGTCCACTGTTCATCGTTCAACTATACAGCGCACTTTGCACAAGGAGAGGCTGTATGGGAGAGTAATGCAGAGAAGAAGCCTTTCTGCAGACACGCACAAAAACAGCAGTCACTTGAGGTGTGCTACAGCACATTTTGGACAATCACAGCTTCATTTTGGAATAAAGTGCTGTGTACTGATGAAAACTAAAATTGAGTTATTTGGACCATAACAAGGGCAGAAAAAAAACAAACACAGCATCCCAAGACAACACACTTGCTACCCACAGTAAAATTTGGTGGCGGTTCCATCATGCTTTGTGGGACTGTGTGGCCAGTGCAGGTACTAGGAATCTTGTAAAGTTGAGGGGTCGTATGGATTCCCAGTTATATCTCCAGATTCTTGAGAACAATGTTCAAGAATCAGTGACAAAGTTTGCACCGAGGCCAACGACCCCAAACCCTGCTCAAAATTTACTAAGGCATTCATGCAGAGGAACCAGACACCCAACGTTCTGGAATGGCCATCTCAGTCCCCAGACATGAATATTACTGAAAATGTGGGCTGTCCATGTCGGAAACCATCAAAACCTGACTGAACTGGAGAAATGTTTCTAAAAGAAGGAATGGTCCAAAGCACCTTCAACCAGAATCCAGACTGGAAGCTGTAGGAAGCGTTTAGCGGATGTTATTTCTACAAAAGGAGGATCTACTAAACTATTGATGTAATTTTCTTGTTGGGGTGCCCAAATTTATTGCCCACCTGCCTTAATTTTGTTTGAATAATTACTGCACCACTTTCTGTAAAATCCCTATAAAACTTCATTTCACTTCTCAAATATTTCACGGTGTTCATCTGCTATTATGGATATATTTAAACTCAAGTTGCTGATTCTGAAACACCATGATTTATAAAAACTAAAATCATGAAAATTATCAGGGGTGCCCAAACTTTTTCATTACGACTGTAGAGAAGTTTATCTCTGGGATTCGTTCTTACAGTTGAGTTATATTGACTCTTCAGTTTCCAAAAATTGGCTCATGTTTGTGCCCATTTATTTTTTTTATTTCATTTGTTGTGCATTTCTATTTTCTAGCCATACTGCCTTGAGTTTTCCCTCAATCATTTGTCTACCTTATGTTTTCTTTAGTAACTTCCCATTTTATTTATATTGCAAACCAAATTATTTTCGGACACAGCTGACTAAACAAAACCAAATATTTTGCCACACTATTTCAGATTTTCCCTCTTGAATGAGTTTTTAAGCCTTTTCATTGTTTCACAACTCTCGTATTGGGACCATATTTTCTTTCAGTTTAGCTAAATCAAACAGCCATGTTTGTAAGCATTCCCTTTTAACTACACAGACTAATTTGCGTTTTTACACTTTTGTCAGTATTGGTTTTAGAAAGGTTTAGAAAGTTGAGTGAACGTCCTCCGTGTGTGGTGATTCCCTCCCCTTTTTGACTGGAGTAGTAGCTGGCATCAGTGCATTTTGGTTCTCTATTTACTAATGGTTACGAACTACACTTGTCAAACCCCACCTTACTCTCTGGGCAATTTACAGAGACCGATTAAGCTAAGGCACATCTTTGGAATTGAGAGAAAACTTCACACAGAGACACAATGGAAGAACATTCCAAGCTCCACACAGATGGAGCCTGGGATCAGGATCGAACTATGGAAACTCTGGAGCTGTGATAGGGACAGCACTAACACTCTTGCATCACCATGTCATCCTATTAATGAATTGATATTTCCTTTAGCTTCAGAGCAGAGAAAAGTGGAAATAACAGAAGAGTTAGGGTTGCTGTGGTGAAAACTATTTCAGAAATCCAAAGTACAAATATAAAAAAAGTGTGTTATTCTTCAAAAATATATTCTCTGGTCATGCAGCTCGAACCCACTTGGCAGATGTTTGATGTCTTGAGTAAATGACTCCATTTTTGCTCTGTGATATGCTACTGTATGTAGCAGCAGTAAAAAACTGGATGACTGGATTTTGTGATAATCTTTAAAAATGTTTCTCATGCTGAAGTCTTCATTAATTCCGCTAAATGGGTCTGAAATTCCACTGGTGTTGAAGGTTCTCCCCCTCTGTTCAGAGTTATTTCCATTTTAAACCAAGTTGGTGTCCAATTTTTGAGATGTTGGTTTTTTTTGAGAGGTTGTACAGTGTTGTCCACAAAATGCATTTACACATTAATTCATGTTTTCATCCAAATCCGCCTTATATAAAATGCGCAAAGGATGAAGGAGCCACGATGCAAGAATTCAATTAGAATTCCAAAGTATTATATTCTGGTATATTAGTATAGTAACATCAGAAATATTCATTACCAATCAAGACTAATACTAGAATACTAGTTAAGTACTCATACTAGAAACTAATGCTACTCAGAAGCTAACAATGATGTTCTCAATTTGAATCTAAGGGCACATATAAAGAGCTTGAGCATAAAGTTGACAAAATACAAACAGCAGGCACAAAAACTTGCAGAGGGTAGAAGAAACATTGTCCTAGAAATTGTTTGTAGAGGTCAGTCTTCAGCCTTCTGTAGAGGCTGATAAATGCCCTTACCTCCAATATAGGTAGTTCGCTGAGGAAGCAGTCATAATGTGTTGGAACATAAAATGGACAATTTCCCTGTATCCAGTGGAATGAATGGACTGTCAACTCTAGTTTTGTCGATTTTCTACTGCTAGACATTCACTTTGATGGCCAAAAGCCTAAAGACATGTCATATTGTTTGCCAAATAAATGTCATGTATGAGTGGCAGACATTAACCAAGGCTGATTCTGATTGTCAACCTCTGTTTCCCTTTCCAGTTTCTCCATGCTGTCAGATCGTTTCTCAACCATCTCAGACCGGTTCTCCATGATCTCAGGCTCAGATTCTGAGAGTATATTCATGGAACCTATCCACCTTTCCTCAGCAATGGCTGCAAAACAAATTATCAATGAAGGTTGGTCAATTTTGCATTCAAAAGCAAATTAGTTCACAATTTTGTAATGTCTGAGTCGTAAGCAGTGTAAAGACACAATAAATCATTTTGCACTGTCTGACAAGAGGCTAAATTGTACCATATAAAAGCAAACAGGTTTCACATACTGTGCATACCCAAAGAATACAATTAGCACTGCTTCTTTACAGAACTGAAGCCGAAAGAGATAAAACTGGCCTCAACTCCAGACAGCATGTTGGAGACTGCAGAGCAGCTAATGGTGGAAGACCTGTACAACCGTGTTAGAGACATAATAGATGATCGCAGCCCTTATAACACACCATGTGTGTTGGATATTCAAAGAACTCTAGTTCAAGACCGACTTGAGACCCCGCTGAATCCAGTGGATGAAGTTTGGCCCAACATCTTCATTGGGGAAAAGTGAGCCATTTCAAAATTTCTTTTACACAACAGCTACAGTAAAGACAAAGATCTGCGTTTACTGCTATGTGGCTAACTTTGTTACTGAACTATGTAGAGCTAAATGCAAACGATCATACATATTACATATACTAATACCCTGGCTACAAATAATTTTCTTGATTTTTTTTCCAAATTATTGCGAGCATAACCAAAAAGCTATTCAATTCTTACACCTATGCTATACTTCTAATACAGAGTTAATGTTGCATAACTAATTAGTGTGTCCCGCTGTGCACTGTGTGATTGACTTTCCTTGCTTCAATCTGATTGGACCCAGTTAAGACTTACTGAACGTTTAGCCACAGCAGGCACAGCAGTCTAATTCGCTACACCTCCTCCACAAAAACCTGTGTTGAAGTCTCAAGTCTTTCGACTGGAGGTTGGGTAAAGGATTTTCAAAATTGGCTAGGCCAAAAGTAGAAGGCAAAATGGGAGAAATCCATTTTCAAAAAGAAAATAACAATTATTTACAATTTGCTTGAATGATGAACAGGACTTCATGGTGTATTTTTAAAGCTTAGTCTATCACCAGGAGACTACCTATGAAATATTCAAGTTTAGCAATAAAATTTGCTTAAAAATCTCTTTAGCATCACTTTGATTTAAAAAGGTATATGTGATACTGAGTACAATGAACTGAATACTATGATAAAAGTCTTACTACTACTTAAAAGCAACAACACAATCTGTATATTTATGTCTTATAAACTTGCAGTGGGTGTCACTACTAAAAAACATACTGAAAACATTTGTTTCATACAATAATCAGTGTTACTTGTCATCATCCAGATCAATAGCAGTCAACAAAGCACGCCTGAAGCGTCTTGGCATCACTCACATCTTGAATGCAGGCCATGGAACTGGGGTCTACACAGGCGAGAGCTTCTATCAGGGAATGAACATTACTTACATGGGCATCGAAGTTGACGATTTCCTCGACACAGACATCTCACCACATTTCCGAACATGTGCAGAGTTCCTGGATGAAGCTTTGCTGACGCATAGGGGTGAGTGAAAATATATTGATATGGCTTACTGTGAGTGGATTCTTTTTCAGTGGGTATATTTTACAGCATTCAATAACCTGACTAGGAACTATAAAAACTTCAGTCTAGAACTTTCATTATAATAGCTGACAAAGAAACACAGTATTCCAAAACGGTGTGATATTAGAATAATAATTCACTAACATTCACTTTGGAGCAAGTCACTTTAAACTTTTCATTGTCCTTTTCGCACACAGGGAAAGTTCTGGTGGACTCTATGATGGGAATAAGCCGTCCAGCAGTGTTAGTTGCCGCTTATTTAATGATCTTTCACAACATGACGATCATGGAGGCACTGATGGAACTCAGAAAGAAGCGTGCAATAAACCCCAATGAGGGATTCCTAAAGCAGCTCCGTGAGTTCAATGAAACCTTAATGGAGGAACGAGAGGAAGACGATGATGAAACTCTCAGCCAATGCTCTGTAATTGATAACAGAAATCACCCTGATGATGAAGAAAGCATGTATGGTGCTAGGGCTAACTCTATCATAGTAGAAGAGGAGGGAGACAGTGCAAGTGTTATGAGTAGTATAGCTTCATCTGCTGCTGCTGCTGCCCTTAAGGCAGGCGTTTTTGGAGGATCAAATGACAAGATGACCGCAATGGACCCTACTTTGCCTGGGCAAGATGGAGTGGATGAAGATGATGATGTGGACAAAATGATTCATGACTGGCATAAGCGAAATGAGAAATACCAAAGCGAGGAGTGGTGGGAAGCACAACTAATGTGTGATGATGATGATGATGATAACGAGTCTACTGCACAGATAGAAAAGAGAATGGTTCCACAACCGGACGATCTGGAGAGTATTACCAGTGAAGATGTGCAGATAGTGAAAGAGCGGGTTAAGCGCAGACCTCGACGCCCTGCTTCAGACTCGGGGTCTTCTGCTAGCTGCAGCAGCTATACTGACTTATGGAAGCAACGCCTCAGAGAGATTGAGGAGCAGGCAGCTGCAAGGTATAAAGTCAAGGAACAAAATGAGGATGCAAGTAGTGAGGCAAGCCAGAAAAAGATAGATGATGACCTTGAAAGTATCATGTCTGACTCAAGTTCCATGTACTATTTTTGCCAGAAGAACAAGGACAAACTGACCCCTCTGGAACGATGGAAGGTTAAGCGGATACAGTTTGGATGGAATAAAAAAGAAAACAACGCAGTGAACAGTGATGGTGAACAAAAGGATGGCGAGGTTGAAACCCCTGCGCCTTCTTTGGAAGACGTCAACTTAACGGCTTATCAGACTTGGAAATTGAAGCAGCAGAAGAAACATGGGGGTGAGGAGAAGAAGGATGAGATTCTAGAGATGAGTAGGGGACAGGATTCAGCCACAGTCAAAAGGAGACAGCGGAGAGAAGAAATACTAGAGCGCTCCAGGAAAACACTAGAGGAAAGCCAATCGGTGTGTGGCTGGGAAACTGAGAGCTCACTCAGTGCTAGATGCATCCCCCTATCTGCATTCTGTGCTGGGGCTTTTCCTTCTGCAAGTGCTGTAGGAGATGATAACATGTCCATATTGAGTGGCAGGTCATCTGTTCAGTCGGGTCGCAGCACATGTTCCCAACCCCCTGTCCCATCAGCACCACCTGAGCTGCCTGTCCCAGTGCTGGGACCCAATGGAGAACAAATGGTTAACATAGCAAACATCCAGAATTGGATTGCTAATGTAGTCAATGAAACACTCATCCAAAAGCAAACTGAAATGATAATGGGGGGAAGCCTTCCTCCATCACGAGCAGGGTCCGTTTTTAGTCTGGGTGCAGGCACAGCTGTGGGACCTGGCCGAGGAGTGGATGATGACAGGTCCTCTGTATTTAGTGGAGCATCCAACTCTAGCTTGTTACACACCAAAAAGGCTGAGTCGGTGCTCTCTGCTGGCAGCAGAGATGCATCTGTATTTTCTGCAGGTGGACGGGCAGAGTCTATACTATCTTCTGGAGGAGCATCCAGACTATCCTCAGCTTCTGGGTTAGGCTCTCGTAAGAACAAGATCACGACCACCAGTGTACCTTTGTACAGCTTATTCCAAGACCAGGTCAACTTGCATAAGCTTGACACAATGGAGAAGGAAATTCAATCTGATATGAGAGAAAAAATGGCCTCTTATGAGCTAAAGAAGATTACAGAGGACAATAAGCGTAGTACATTGTTCAAAAAGAAAAAGACAAAGGACGATGATGAAGACGAAGAGGAGGCTAGTGGAAAACTAGGAACTTCTGAGAAGCCACAACCCAAAAGAGATTATGGACGTTCAGGAATACTCCATCTTCCAGCCTCAACAAACCCGACCTGCGGTGTTGATGAATGGCTCAAAAATGTAAGACCACCATCCAAACCAAGAGGTTACAGTGAAGACACGGCAGAACCTCGCATGTCTAGGCCAACATATGAAGAGCCTGCAGAGCTTTCTGAGTTCGATTTTC